>QYAN01000038.1:0-274045 GCA_003988815.1 Chlorencoelia australis | reverse complement strand
AGGATGGCCAGAGATTAGTTCTGTACTGTACTTAGTTATTCAATTGAATCGAACCTTCTAAGCACCTATAACTACTGTCTACCCTTGCAACCTCGTCACACTATCTATTAATTCTAACACTTTGTAAACTACCCCTTTGCATCTATTACTGCTTATATATGCCCTGGCATACTTTCAATTAACTTCTGTAAAAATTCTGGAGCTACTAACTTATTCCAAGCCTTTGTAATCCTTGTTTTTTGCTCATAGCTCTTGAATGTAGATTACTAGCGCTAGGCTAGTACAGGAACAGCTGACGATCGATCATGTGACTGGCGACAAGAGCGACAGAAGGATGTGGTTGTAAAGAAAGAACATGTGCAAGGTTGACGAGAGGCGGTATACAGTATTTGTACCTAGTTAGGTCATAGTCAAAAGGATTTCTCGGTCACACGCCAGGAAGATAGGTGGTACAGGCACTTACCACTTGAGTTGTTTCTTGAGCATGAATGCTAGTCCAGAGACTAAAAGCAATTGCTCCAAGCACTTTTTTGAGATACATTTTTGTCAATAGAAATATTATCCCGAGTCTGGAAAGTTTAGGAAAAGTTGCAGTCTGAGAAAATAGAACCTGAAGAGCACAGTATACGATGGATGCCAGCACGGATTTTGCAGAACCAGATTTGCATCAGGCCCTAGCGTTGCATTGGCTCCTTTCACTCAGCTACCGCTCTGAACAGGGACAGCTGAAAAAAAAAATCTTATGTATTTTTAATCTAAATGAGATTGTACGACGAACTGAACATGAATACGGACAGCCACACTAAATGAAATGTTTTTTTGTGCCAATTAATGTGAATGTTAGCAGCCACGTTATTTTGAAACTACCCCGCGAGGAAGGAGGAGATTGGTGTAACAATAATATTGGCCGAAGAGAAAAGGCTTCGGTGATGATAGAGTGCGAAAGGGGTTATAGAACATAAAGGATTAGGCTATTAATAGTGGGATAGTACTGCCTTTCGGAAGTAAAATACTCCAGCTTCAGCTTCACAAGTCCCAAGAGAGTTTGGAGCATCCCCGAGAAGAACCATTGAACTAGGCTGTATCTGCGCTCTCATTACACAAGAGCGCCCTAAGACTGATCTTTAAAAGGTCATGCTTGTGTAACGTAATGTATGTTCCGACCTTTTGACTGGTCTCGGTGCAGGTAACAGTTGTCTAGAAGGAAGGCTGAGTGAGAATGATCCCATCTACTAAGAGGGGCGCTGTTGAAACAAGACTACAGCTATGTAGATAAGAGAAACAGGGTCAACTTGGAAATAAAAAGGAAGTAGTGATCCCACGATCATGGAATCTTCCAAAAAGATCAAAAGAATTCCTCACTGAAAAGTTGTGAAAAGTTGAGAAAAGAAGCACATGAACTTCACGTGATACGAATCCCCAAGTTCGCTTGCCTGCACCTTTCACCCTTCCCCCATCAACTTCCCTCCTCCAAAATCTAGACTTCCAACTTCACCTCCATCCCTCCTCCATATTTATCAAGGGCAACAAAACATCCTATCCGCCCCCACTCCGCTACCAAAAACAAAGTGCAATCCATCCATCTCATCGCATCACGCGCCAATCAACCCCTACCATTATCCATCCCCACGCCGGAAAAGCAAACAACGGAAAGAAGATCAACAAACCAACTCTACCCACCCTACCCACTCTACCCACTCTACCCTTATTTTCTCACTCCTTCACCCCCCTACCAATCAGGTTCAGTGAGTCAGTTCTTGATACCTTTTCGGACGAACACAAAGCCACAAGATCCCCATCGAAAACGGGCTGCAGGTAGCGAGAAAGCCAACCACATCTCGCACCCGACCTCAAGCCACGCGATCTTATCATTCATCCGACCCCCATACCTGAGAAAACCGTCTTCTCGTTGAGAAAAGAGAAAATATGGATATGAAGACCACCACAGAACCCAAGGAAGCCAATTCCAAACCACAAACAGTCAACGCTGTTGTCTCCCGTGATGTATAACTTCCTCCCATTTTTGCCTAATTCTCCTCTCTCCCCTTTTAGGCCCTCTCCGGTATTAAATGCGGTAAATTACCTCACTTACTATTCTTCATCTTCCCCCCTCTCTTTTTTAATCTTATGAATGAAATTTAGTATGCTAATAACGGATAAACAATAGGATCCGTTTCTATTAACAGCCAAATTCTGGAAACGCTTTTCAGTCATCCTAACCATTGTTCTCTCGTTTGCGAGTTTGATTCTTTCTGCTGTTGCGAGCTTGAGCCATGATCTTACTAGCGACCGGTTAAAAGGTATTTCTCCCTTTCTCCCTTCCCTTTTTCTTCTCATCTTAAATCGTATCCAATCACGTGACTAGTCTTCTTCCTTATTTTCCTATCTCTCCCATCCCCACACTTCTCCACTCCTGAAACTTCAAGATCAGGAGCTAACAAACAAAAACAAAAAGCCATGACAGTATTAGGCATAGTAATCAACGGCATCTCCGTCACCTTATCAGCACTCACCAGTTTGGATTGGACATCTCAAGCAACTCAAGATACGAAGTTTGCGCAGCAGCTGCGTACGGTTACGCATGTGCATGAGGGGGACTTTGTAAGGATTGTTAGGAAGATTGATAGAGAGTTGATAGGGGAGGGGAGTGGTTTTGAAGCTTAATTTGAAGTGAGGGGAATGGGATAATGGTTTGTTTCAGCTGGGGCTAGATTGCTAGATTGGCTTTGTAAGATTATGGATGAGTAGGGGTTTTCATAGACTGGCAAAAGACAACGGCACAAGGGCCATTGACAAAGAAGGGGAAGAGTATTAGAAGGGAGATATCCAACTGCTTCGGCGTAATAGCTTCAATAGAAAACACAATTCACAACAAGCAAGCACTCCTTCAATTTCCAAAAAAGGTCCTTTCATCATTACTCAGCTACCAATCTATCCATTCACCTCAATCCCAAAACATTCTTCTCCAAGCTCTTCACCCCTTCCCTCACGGCGGGAGAGAAATGCCTCCTCAAAAGCTCCCCCTCCCATACCGTCGCCGCAAACGGATTACTACCCTCTACCTCCTCCCCCAGCGGATCAAACACCCCATCTCCCCTCCTTTCCTCCGTATTCCACAATGCCGCTATTTTCTTCTCATGAGTTTTCGTCACTTTTCCTAATAAACCAATCGTTGCAATTGCTGATTTCTCCGAGAGATGAAGGGAAGAAGTGAGGAGTTGTTTTGTGAAAGCCGCGATTCGGAGGGGGGGGACAGCTCGTGCTCCTAAGGTAGGGATAAGGATGGAGGATAAAGAGCGGAGGAGGAGAACGGTGGTGGTTTGGATGTTGATTTTGTTGTTGGTTGTCGAGGGTGCGGTGGTATGTGAAGAAGGGATATTAGGATCCGGTAGATGGAGAGATTTAGCTGAGAATTCGATATCGGGATTCAACGACAAGGCATAGAGAGTGCGGTAGAGATGGGTGATGAAGAATGAGAGGTCGAGAGAGAGGGTGGCCTGCGCTTTAGATGCGTCTTGGCCTTCTAGAAGGGCGAAAGCGGTGATGATGCAGAGGAGCGCTTCGCGTGTTAGGTTGCGGTTTGTTTCGCTGTCTTCTGGGGAGGGAGCGTCTTCGGATGAGAGATCATCTCCTGTTTCGGCGTGGCCGATTAGGTCTTTCAGCGCTTCAAGCAAGTCGCCGAAGAAATCTTGATTGATGAGGTGGGCGTAGCGTGCTAGTCCTTCCAAAACTGCTCCCATGAGAGATGGAGAGCGAGTCTTCAAGATGCGGAAATAGGTCACGAAGACCAGTTTTAGGGTCTCGGACTGCATTCTTTCTCGGTCTTCGTGGCTAACCGTTGCGTCTGCTTGTTTCATCTCTTTCTCCACGATTTTACGTTCCTTCATCAGTTTTCTCTCTTTCTTAGTGCGGAAGACTTTCTTTTCCTTGAGCTTCTTCCCTTCTAATCCGTCGTCTTTCGATTTTTCGACGAAATTTGTAGACCCTTTCCCAGAAAATTCGGACAATAATCTCAAATGTAAGAATGTGTTGAGTACGCTCTCATCAACTCGGTATCCCCTCCCCTTCATCATCTTCGTCAACAATGCTACTGCATCCAAAGAAGGCGTCCCATCATCATCATTCCGAAACAACGTCTCAATCGTCTCCCGACATTTAACAAAATCATCATCCACTCTTCTCGTACTCAATTTCCCGACCAATATCTTCAACAACTCTCCGCGGAAATTGAAATGCGGAACCGAAGTCAACAGTGTACATGCACAGGTAATAGCCACACTCGCAAGACTTGCTCCTTCATCTCTTCCCAACCCACTCCTCCCGGATTGTGCCAGTTTCGACAGCTCCTTCACATAAGCTTGATAACCACCCACAAGCGCCTGCTCATAAGCCCTAATTTTCCTCACTTCCTTCGAAACTTTTGTCTCCATATCCTCCTCTGAAAGGGGTCGTATCCTATATCCTGGAATGATATCTTTGTAGACGGCCAATTGTGTTACTAGAGCTAATTTTTTGATCGTTGTATTCTGCGAATGAGCGAATTGCACCAATGTTCTGAAACAAGGTGAATTCTCCTCCGGGTCTTCGTTTAACAACGTAGCTATCCGTGCCAATTCTTCTTTTGCTTCTATGATTTGCTGCCGCATAGGGATCGTAGGTTTTTTCTCAGCTTCTTTCATGGGTTCGTCGTCTGAACCTTCTACACCGAGCCACTCTAAATCGCTCTCTTCATCTTCTTTAGACTCTTCAATTTCAACGTGCTGCACTAGTCCTTGTTGCGTTTTGATCGGTAATCGTGTATTCTCTTTATCCTTCTTCCCTTTTCGAGGTTTTGTTTCGTAATCTTGCTCTAGATTCCAACTCGCCGCTTGCTGGAAGAACGCATTTGAAGCAAGTGGATTTTCGAGGGTGGATGGTGATGAATCTTCTCCATCGCTTGTATGAGGCGTCAGCTTACGCCTTTTAATTGCTGGTACTCTTCCCATCTTTAGTGATTGCGTTGTAGAATTTCAATTGAAGTTGTGGTAAAGATTCTCTGCGAACTTTTTTAAGGGTTCTGCCGCCTTTTTCCGTCTAGCCCCACCTTTAAAAAAAAAAGCTTGATATCTCGATTTCATCGAACCTCAATTTATCTCCAAACAGCCTTCAAAATGCGTCCTCTAACCGAACAGGAAACCCAAACCCTTTTTGCGAAGCTGGCGAATTATACGGGCAATTCATTGAAGAACCTAATAGCGCCTCTCGACAATACACCAAATGCCGATCGATACGTATTCCGGGTTCATCAAAATAGAGTCTATTATGTGCGACTTTCTCTTGCCAATCTTGCAACCTCTGTCGCCAGAGATAAGTTGTTGTCTTTAGGAACATGTCTTGGTAGTTCATCCTCCAATTCTTATCTCAACCCAGCAATGCTAACAACTCCCAGGCAAGTTTACCAAAACCGGCAAATTTAGGCTTCATATTACTTCACTCCCCATCCTCGCCGAGCACGCCCGCTACAAAGTCTGGGTCAAGGCCAATGGTGAAATGCCATACTTATTTGGCGGACACATTGTAAAGGCACATGTGGGAAGATGGTCAGAGGACTGCCCGGAGCATCAAGGAGTGGTGGTTTATAATATGAATGATACACCGTTAGGGTTTGGTGTTACGGCCAGGAGTACGCAAGAAGCGAGGAGGTTAGACCCGACTGGAATTACGTGTTTTAGACAGGCGGATTGTGGGGAGTATTTAAGGGATGAGGATACGCTTTTTGCTAGTTGAGGAAGGGTTGGGGAAAAACAGAATTTTCTAGGAGTTGGTGGAGGAGAATTAAAAGGCGTTTCTGGTGGCTTTCTTCAATCAAATAGCTTTGCTACGAGGGTGTGAAACGATGTTAAATGCCTTGGTTGTGATTCTCGCTTTTGACTTTGGAAGTTGTATTATGTCCTGGCAGGAGCTCTTTGCAAATTAAGTCCAACATCAAAGAAGTTTTCAGTTAAGCCCTGGCAGCCTTTTGAGCTTAATTTTGAAAAGACTACTTTTGGCCTCTTTTCAATTGAGTTCAATTATATTTCCCTTTTGGCGAATTCTATTCTATAAGTTTTAAGGTTCCATCTAGCATAAGATGTTCAGATGTGATGTTAGATTAGGGGATGGGAAACAAGATTATGTGTAGCCAGATAAGGGGCTGTTTGTAGTATTAGGTGAAGGAGAAGGGAATAGGTTGTGTCTTGACAATATTCTAGCAGATATCCATTCTAGCTAGCTTTATGAGCTGATAAAGCCCTTGATATTTCTAGGATCCGGTTCCGCTGTATATTTTATGGATATCTTCAGGCAGGTGAAGGTGTGATTCTAGATATTTTGAACTTTAACCTAATCTGCCAGCCATTGAATATTCCCCCAGTGACCCTAAAAGGGTTCAAAACCCACTTCCAGCCTTCCCCTCTCACATATCCCAAACAGGCAATTGTCAAGTGTCCGGAAATGAGATGTGCAACATAAACTTGATCTTGCTCTGTATAATTGTATGGCTTTTGGAAGTGGTACGATTCTGATGTTGAAATCGAACGATTTCTGCATTTTGGCTTTTTCTAGGGTTAGGGGTTAGGGGTCAACTTGCATAGCCGCTCTTTGTACTACCGTACCAACATAAGAATCCTTGTTCACCAAAAATAGATGATGAGAATTACTTAAACTTCCCTTTTAATTTTTAGCCATGGAATCTTTATGAATTTCTATAGCAAACTCTATAAAGGGTTAATTGCACTATGAATAGGAGGGAGAATATGGAAAAAGTATATTAAGCATAATACTATAAGAGATTTCTCCCTCTTTCTGAGGCTGGTCACCTGATTACAGCCTTGTAACCATGACACAATTAGGCGATCCGTATCATATCTAAGGCACCCCTGAACCTTCGTTCCTCGTTTCTTCTTCAGCTTAGAATATTGTATTTAGACTTCAATTCACACCAGCTCCCTTCACGACGGTCACACTAGTTAAATATTATCTATATGTGCGTAGAAGTAAAAGAGGTAATTGCAAGGGCTATAAAGAGGGAAAAATCGGCGCAGAACGGGTTATATTACGCAAGGTTTTATCTAATTTGGTTTCGAATAAGAGGATTTAAGTATATTACGCATACGAATAATATAATATATCCATTTGTCAGAAGGGGTGCTGGGAATTTTATTACAGAATTCAGTATTAGAGGCCTTTTTGGTGATGGAAATGATTTGATTAGATAGTCACCCCCTGCTTAAGGTGCTCGCTTCTGAGGTAGATGTTGCGAGCACAATAATCTTGAGTTGAAATTTAAATATTGTCACGTGGTTAAATTTCAAGCATCTGCAATCCAGGGCAATAAGGATACATGGATAGATCCGGGGCTAATTCTCTAACAATTATAAATCAGATGCAGCGTAGGCTTTATGGACCATAATTCCGACCAATCTACCAATCGCGACCATACCAGATCTAAGAATAACACAGCGACCGCAGACAATATAAATGCAGAAAAGCTACACACGAGCCTAACGTAAACATATCCACACTTTGATCCCCAAGACAAAGACAGTATTAGACAGGGACGTAGAAAAGGTGACAGCAGTGACATGGCACTTTCATTGGATTGGAATGATATACAGAAGCAAGGTTCTCAGTTCGTTGCGTTGTAGTGCCATCAGGCAGCAAAGAGACAATATTCTTTCTCGCCACTGTCCCTCCCAGCTTTTCTTCACTTACGTTAAGTATGCTAAAAGACAGGACGCATTTAACCTTGGTTTTATATTCCCTCAAGTATCGTGTATGTAGCATCGAAGTTCACTAAACTTGTTAAGAATCGTGGCATAGCTGATGCTATTCAGTGAGATCCAGTCGGAAAAAACACAGGATGTCTAAAGGTCGCTTATCTTTGACTATAGAAAGGGATACGGTGTATACTGTGGATATGAACGAGGTGAAATTTCTGGCTTTTGGCCAGGATAGCAAGACCTCAATTGGAACCGCCAATTTGAATGGATGTTCTGCGGTCATGGTAGTCTCAATATACGGTGCAATTCTCGCCCATATTCCTCCACGACCAAGCTCTCAGCTCACCGATCTCGAGGCTGGCGATAAGAACGTCCGAGCAAAAATGTCTGAAGTAGCAGGTCTCTACGACTATTACAAGAATTATTTTCCGGCGGGTGCGAACAGCTGGATCGCATGTGCAGTCTTCCTAGGGGAAATGGCCCTTCCCGATCAGCAGATAATAATCAAGGACGCCCTTGTCAGCCTGGATTTAGGCACCTCTATGGTGACTTATATAGCAGAAAGAAGAGATGAGAACGAATTTTTGAGTGCCAAAGGCACAGTATTCATTGATGGGACCGGAAGTGTACCAATTGTGTATGTCGAAGACAAACAAGTCTCTAAGGACAGTGACTAGTCCGCGGCTCTACCAGGGAGTTTATATTCATCAGTGTCTTCGGCTTCTGCCTCCCAAGCCGTTAATTATTCCACAGCCGGCTCTTCGCTAGCAGGATTTTCCACGGCCGCATCTTCAGAACCATATTATTTTGTCCAAAACAAGCAATACTACTGGGTGGAGAATGGACAGGTCACTCATGTGCCCGAACGACCAAAGGATGTATGGGTATATAATGAGAAGGGGTGGTCGGACAAGCCGGATTCGTTGTGGAGACTCTGGGACGGCGAAAAGGTCTTATATAACACATGAATGTATTTAGAAGTTTTGGCTGCAGAAGAGGGCTGAAGTATCGACGAGTACAGATTTCATTTCAAATAGGAAATATACGTCACTATACTAGAGATCGTGACTGTAGCATCTGAACAATGGTAGACCGCTGCATAAATTCTGCAGTCTCAACCACGGTCCTACCCTTTGTATTTTTCACAGAGGGATCTGCCCCCCTTTGGAGTAAATAAGACACAAGCCCTAACTTGTTTTCCTCTACTGCATAATGCAGAGGTGTACCCAGTGCAAATGCATAACGCTCTCCAAAGGACTGAGGATGGTTCTCATATTGAATCGCGTTGATTGGGGCACCCATATCTAGCAGTAACCCTACAAGTTCAATAGCATCGGGTCGGTTTCTCAAAACTGCATTGTGAAGAAGCTGACCTTGCTTGATGTCCCCTCCGCGCCTGAACAGCATTTTGATTGTGTCTAAGGGAGCACGACACATGGCCTCAGACATAGGCGTAAAGTCCAAAGCACAGGCAGCGTTGAGATCAGCACCATGGTCAAGAAACCAGTCGATCAGGGACTCGTCGTCGCTTATATATCTGATTTATTAGTAGCTGAAGTCGTCTATATATATCAGGAAGAAACATACCCAAGGGCAGGAGCCATGGTCCTTCCAATTGGGAGATTGATATTCCATCCGTAGTCAAGGAAAACCTGGAAGGTTGCGGAAGATCGAGCCTGGAGAGCAGTAGATACATACACCGAAGGTTCCCCAACGCGCATAAAGAATAGATAGGAGAGAACATTAGAGTGGCAATTGGAAATAGCTTCCGTAATAGATTCATTGAAGAGCTGGAGTCTGAGTCGGCCAGTTGCGAGGTCCGGTGTCTGGCTCAAAATGTACTGTGCAAGGATTTGATGCACTTCAATCAAGCGACCTGCTGCACTTGCCAGCTTGAGGAGTCCAACTTCTACAGAATCAGGCTGCGGGGGTGCTCGGCGTTTTGGACCGTCAACAAGGTACCTGGGCGGCGGTATCGATGGTCGTGCTGGAGCCATCGGTGGACTTGGTGGTAATTCAGAGGAAGGCTCGGTTGGCTCTTGAAGCGGGTCAAATGGCACGAGTTGGCCGCGGGGTTCTGATGGATCTAACGGTGGAGTTGGCATTGTAGGAGCGTGAAGGCGACTTGTATGTCATTCCAGGCAGCGTTAAATTGTAGCTGAACAAAATAGGGCGTCTTGCGTTGTAGATCAGAAGGAGCATGATTGTCGCGAGTTACTGGTCTTCGGTTGGGATTAATTGACGGCAGGTGATTAGTAAGTCACGTGTTACCCCGTTGCAACCATTCTATCAACTATTAATCGGCGCATGTCGAATCAAAGTAAATGGTTGTTTTCTTGTTATAAACAATCATTAGTTTAAGATTCAGGACTCGATAACTTAATAATAGATGCTTCACTGTCTAGCCCGGCAAGATTGTCTGCTACATCACGAAACCCACCCTGTTGCACTTCTGACATGATCAAAATTATCATTCTTTGCCATATGTGATAGTAATTAAGAGTAGTCTAGTTCGCATCTCTGCTCGTTCAAAATCCACAAGCATAAGGTTGCCGCACTGTCGTCCCACAGCATGTTCCGCAACCCGTGCAGATTGCGCAGTGCCCTTAGCATCTGCGGGGCTAGACCTATTCCGCTTCTAGATGTCGTCCTTGTCGTCCTTGTCGTCCTCTACCGTACGCTTAGGCTTCTTTGGCTTTTGCCGAAGGTTATTACATCGTATGTTGAAATGCTGAAGGCTCTCGAGAACGTTACGAAGGGGGCGCTTTGCCGAGGTATTTAGCTATAGCCGTAGGAGAACTGTGAGAGGAGCGTCGTAGGCCGCCGAGATGATGGGTCAGCCTGTATCAGCAGTGCCAGAGGAGGAATCTGAGGGTGCAGAAAGAAGGGAAATCGAAGAAAAATCAAGAGTTGTGAGAGTGCCATCATGTGAAGCGTTGTGCTTTAGCTCCTTTGATATGTAGAAACCAGGAACCGTAGTGGATGTGGGGTCCATCGACTTTGTAGATGGTGGGGTGGTTGCACTCCGTCGAAGTCAGCAATTGTATATTGTCCATCTGGCGGGACATTGAAGTTTTGATGGCCAGAGGCATCCTTCTAAATCATCAAATCATCTGCTTCTCGTGCCCTACTGCCTTACTAGTCTAGCACCGCACCATCTAAGCTTTCGGGTCGCAAATAAATATATTCCCGTTTCCGATTCCAGGCAATGATGCCACGCGGGCACGGGGAATATAAGACGAAGCGGACCCCTATAAACAGCCGTTCTACTTTTGCATAGGACATTTGATGGGCAACACGGAGAATTGATTCAAATCGTTCTTAAATCTCATCCACTCCTTTGGGCACATCACGTTGGCATGGATCTCAACATCCCTGCGCGACCACAGGCAACTGCTCATAGCACGCGAGCATGTACTAACTGTGCTCATGCCAAAGTCAAATGCAACTTTGGGGGCGAAAGCGGCGCTTGTGAAAGGTAATCCGAATGTGATAACGCTCATCACTACCCAAAACTAAATCTTGTACAGATGTCACCGTTTAAGCAAAGCATGCGAGCCTTCTAACAAGGTCAGAAAACGCAGGACTGTTAAGAAGACCACAGCTGCCAAAACGGCTGAATTAGAGGAGAAACTTGATGGATTAGTATCACTCTTAACTGCTGCAACTGGATCTGCATCTACAGGACCACCCAAAACGAGCCCATATCCCAATATCTCAAATTCGGGAGAATTTCAGCACGTTGCTGAATCATACCCCCTTCATTCCAACTCGCTTAACGCCATAAATGGATGCAAAGAGTATAGCATCCTCGGCCTGGAAAAGCCGCCCAGGGACCCTCAAAACTGTGTGGGTAAAGGTATCTTACCTACTCCGACTAACTCGCTTACTCCAAGTGATACATCGACACGGCGTATGAATCCTGAGATATCTTCGCTTGCATTGTCCCCGGTAGAATCCGAAGCGTGCCTCGATATCTTCCGAAATACATACCTACCACGCTGTCCCTTCTTGTTCATACCTCCGAATGTTACAGCGCAGATGCTACTCGACGAACGCCCGTTCTTATGGATGTGTATCGTATCAGTGTGTTCCAAATTTACACCGCGCCAGGTGACATTAGGAATCGAAATCAGAGAGATTTTGGGGCGGAAAACCTTGATTGAAGGAGAAAAGACTCTGGTAAATGTCCAATATTTCTGAATATATCTGAATTCTTATTCACCCTTGGCAACTTGGAACTCCCCAAACCTATGATGAAAATTTTCTTGCAAATAATAATATGTTTTCACATGACTTTTTGTTAGATTGCTGACGTCGATGTCTGTCACAGGATCTGCTCCTGGGACTTCTTCTGTATATTGCATGGTAACTTTTCCGATTCCTCCTCTGGTCTGAGGTCTAATCACAGCTATCAGGGCTCAATGTCATCATCATAATAACAATCCAGTCTGGACGAGCCTCGTTCAACTTGCTATAGGATTAGTATGCGACCTCTATTTAAATAAATCTCCGCCAAAGGAGAATGCGCATCTCCTTTTAAACTATGATGCGCGAGGTTGTCCTAAACCTTACAGCTTCCCTCCCCGAACACTCGAAGAGCGGAGGGCTGTGATCGGATGCTTTTTCATGAGCTCAGTGTGAGGCTAGCTATTTAGTATTGATCCTGTGGACAAGATTATCTAACCTTTTACCAGTATGTCGTTGTTTGCTGGGAAAATAGATACGCTTCGCTGGAGTCAGTTCATGGACGATTCTCTTCAGCTGTTGGCTGATAAGAAGGAATCGCCGTCCGATATACTTTTTGTTCTGCTTGTACGCAACCAATTGCTCATGGAGAGAGTTAAGAATGCACCTTGGTACGACGTATCTTCAGATGCCACCACTTCCGTGAAAGCACCAGTGTCATTTTACCTCAAGGCTCTAAAACAGCAGTTAGAACAAATCAAAAACGACGTCCCGGCGGAGTATCAAGATCATGGTAAGCCAATGAGTCTGCTTTATTGAGACAACATACTTACCTATGTTAAGACCTCCTACAGTTGAGTATCTACAACACAGAGCTTAGTATCCATGAGTTTGCGTTGTCATCAAATACCTCACTATTCGACAATACTCAAGACTTCCAGCGCCTAGACTCTCTATACACCTGTCTCCAGACAACGAAATCCTGGTTTGACCTTTTCTTTACTATTTCTCCTAGTCTATATCCCGGCTTCCCGTTCTCATTATATACTCAAATGTCACACAACGCAGTGGCAAGCTATAGAATCGCTACATTTGAACACCCAGACTGGGATCTGGAAGTTGTACGGCAAACAATAAATCCGTCCATTCTACTCGGTCAGATAGTTCAAAATATGTTTCAAGTTCGACATTCAGCTGGGCTGAACTCTGGAGATAGCAGTATTTCCGATCCTTTCACTGAAATCGCGAAGAGGATAAGTTTGATTAAATGCTGGTGGGATTCGAAATTTGGGCCACCTCCAGGGGCTGAAGTTCCTGTCTTTGATGAAGCTGCGGCAATGAATCAATCGATGGCTTTTTGGGACGAAGGATGGTTGACCGAAGCATTACCAGGCCCTTGGCCTGAGCCTTACCAGATTTAGGCCTCTTTGGCGAAGAAACTTGTTGTACTACCCCCCCTTTAAACAAACGTTAAATGTTTCAGTTCCGTGCATCATAAAATTTAACGTTTGTTTAGGGGGGATAGTATTACGATTCTCTTTTTGCTAGATTCTCATCATTTCCGAGATTGGCTGAAGGATTTTGATCGGGTCGGGTTCACCGCAATCTTCGAAATTCCGATCCAGTGTAAACAGCTGTTAATACAGGTTGTATAAATTCCACCACTCGTTCTATAGAAATGCAGCCACACAGAAACCACTTATCGTTCAGTCAATTGTTTCCATTCAGATTGGTTGTACAGAACTGTCGAAAAATAGGACCACGTGACCGACCCCTCTGACTTCTCCCCCCTCCTCAACCTTCTTTCTCACCAGTACAACGGCTTCTAAACGCCTCTCTGAATTGCCCTACATGGAGAAAGCGGAGAAGGCTGACAACGACATCTCGTCGTTAATCCTGCCTGGGGCATTAGCCACCGAAGGACCCTCGATTAGAGAAACTCCATCGCCAGATCCAAACAATTCCAACACCTTACCAAATGTGAATTCAACAGCTACAGATGACTATGAATATGTTACCGGTGTTAAACTTTTTTTTGTTCTAGCTGTGGCTACTGCTGCTGCATTCCTGTCATTGTTAGATACGACTATTGTTGTGACTGTTGGTTTACCTCTCACAATATATTATCGTCAGAGGAATTCCTTGCTAAGGTTAAAACAGGCGATTCCTCGGATTACAAGCGATTTTCATTCTTTGCCGGATGTGGGCGTAAGTTATTTTTGTCTCTTTGAGGATCTTTGCGGCTTTCACTTATTTCTGGATTAATAACTGACGTCTTCTTAGTGGTATGGCTCGGCATATCTCATAACCAAGTAAGAATTCCCCAATCTAAATCTCTTTTTTTGTTATCACAAGCTAATCAAAAGTAACAGCTGCGCAGTTCAACCTATCTCGGGAAAACTTTATGCAAGTTTCAGCTCTAAGGTAGGTTTTTTTTTTGTTTTAAGCTATGCGCTCCTGGATATGATCATAAGCCAACACTCATGAATCTAGTACACGTTTTTAACTTTCCTTGGAGTTTTCGAACTTGGCTCTCTCCTTTGTGGCGCAGCCCAATCTTCAAAAATGTTGATTGTAGGAAGAGCAGTTTCGGGAATGGGAGCTTCGGGGCTTTTCAATGGTGGTATAACAATATTATCTGCTTGTGTACCTCTAGCACGACGTCCAAGTTTGTTTCCTTTCCTTTCTTAATCACTAAAGTGTGTCTAGACTAATTCGATGGCGAAGTTATGCTTGGGATCTTGATTGGATGTAAGTCTCTTGTAGATTGGCTGATCTCCGGGAATCTTTCTAACAAGTATTAGTTGCGCAACTGGCTCTTGTTACAGGTCCTTTGATTGGTGGAGCTTTGACGCAATATGCTACCTGGAGATGGTGTACGTCTAGTCTATTCTCGCATAAACTATATATTTCTAACACGTCTTATAAGGCTTTTTCATCAATCTACCATGCGGCGGTGTAGTCGCAGCATTTCTCCTCTCGATTAAGATCCCTTCCCGAACGAAGGATTACGCACAAGGAACATTCATTTCCAAACTTGGAAAATTGGATCTTTATGGTTTCTGTTTGTTTGCTCCAGCTGCTGTTCGTATGTACTCTATGTATCTATCTACATCCCGAGCCACATCTTTTCTCGTGTCTTGGTAAACTAACTAACCTTATACTCCTCACAGAATGTCTTCTTGCCGTCCAATGGGGCGGATCCAAATATGCCTGGGGAAGCGCCACAATCATCGGTCTTTTCTGCGGCGCATTCGGAACCTTCTGTTGTTTCCTCGCATGGGAATATCATCAAGGCGATAAAGCCATGATCCCATTGTCCATCATCTCCAACCGAATCGTAGCCTTCAGCGCTCTGGAGAACTTTTTCTTTTGTAGTGCTTTGTTACTGAATTCTTATTATCTTCCAATCTATTTTCAAGCTGTAAGAAGTGTAAGTCCCTCTTTAAGTGGGGTTTATATCCTTCCGGGGATTTTGAGCCAGATGTTGCTGGCTGTTACTTCTGGTTTTGGGGGTGAGTTTGCTTTGAGTCTATGGGGGATATGGGAACTCATACTGATGTGGATACAGTTACGAAAACGGGATATTATCTTCCCTGGATAATCGTGAGCGGAGCGATTTCAACCGTCGGATGTGGTTTGTTATCAACATTTTCAGCCAGCACCGCAACAGCAACATGGATCGGCTACCAAATCATAGCAGGTATGGGACGCGGCATGGGTCTTCAAATGGTACTTTCTTTCCCCCAAACCGTCTCTCATAATACCTCAACCCTCCCTCCTAACTAACAACCCCTCGCAGCCCGTAGTAGCGACCCAAAACGCTCTTCCCGCCTCCCAAAACAGTATCGGAATGTCCATAATAATCTTCTCACAATACTTTGGGGGAGCACTCTTCCTCGCTTTCGCCGAACTTCTATTTAGTCATGGCCTTGCTCAATATTTAGCTATTTATGCGCCTAATGTAGATGCTCAAGAGGTTATTGAAGCGGGTGCGACGGCGTTCCGAAGTTTCGTGCCAGAAGAGGATTTGTCTGGGGTGGTGGATGCGTATGCGAAAGCTGATAATTGGTCTTTTTATTTGGTATGATGTCTCGAGACTGCTTTCTGCTTCCTTTCTTTCTTTCTCTTCTTTTTC
The DNA here is from genome assembly GCA_003988815.1 of Chlorencoelia australis. Taxonomy (NCBI): domain Eukaryota; kingdom Fungi; phylum Ascomycota; class Leotiomycetes; order Helotiales; family Cenangiaceae; genus Chlorencoelia; species Chlorencoelia australis. The sequence continues at coordinate 257,980 of QYAN01000038.1, read as the reverse complement.
TCTGCTCTTCTCTTCGTTAGGAATGAGCTAACTTCTTGGATATTCTACAGGCTACGGGAGTTGCGGGTATGGCATTTTTAATGGCGTTTGGGATGGGGTGGAAAGATACTAGGGCGAAAAAGGGGAAGGGGGAGGAGGTGAAGAAGGTCGAAATTGGTGGGGGTGGGAGTGCTAGCGGAGAGGAGAAGGGCAGAGTAGGTGGGGACGGTGGAGTGCAGGAGAGTGTAATTAGGAAGGAGACAAACGATGGGGAAGAAAGAGGAATACATGAGCAGAAAAAGGAGGAGGTATGAGCATGCAGGAGAAAGGTGGGATTCTATGGCATCGGCAAAAACTGGTGCCCGGAATAGTCTTAGATGTCGGTGGTCGGTGGTCAGTGGTCAGTGATTCGGAGGTAGAGTTATATATTGGTAATGCTAGCTGGAGTCTGGAGAATGGATGTAGAATAAGAAATATTTTGATTATTCTGTAACAGATAGACGGCGAAAGAGAACTGGCCAGCTTTTGAATATTCAAATTCTCGAAGCATAAAACATATGGAAAGACAATTTCTTCGACAAGGAAATGGGTTAGAGTTGTCTTTGTGCGGAAGTGTTTTTCACCGTTTCTACATTCTCAAAGACCTTATTGGGCCGTTTATATGAGCTATGCTAAATAGCTTATCTGTTCTATACCATAAGATCACTCAGGGTCCTCTTAAGAGATGAACGGGCATGAGCTCGGTACTTGCGTGATCTCTGTGCTAACTGTGTTTTTTCTTTTCGTCAAAAATGTCTGCTTCAAATCGATGACGGGATTTGTGATTAGGCAAGCGCTGTTTTAGAAAATAGTTCCCTTAGGTAGGGCCGCAACTAAGATCCTTCAGTCAATAGTACCAGTCAGGGAAGAAGCTCCATCCTTGTCATCTTTGTTCCGGATATGCGCCATCGGGTTTTATTCTGTCGGATGAGGTTTATATTCTGGACAAGTTGACATATACTTGGTGCGCATTAGCGATGGCAATGGATCTATGCAAACTGGCGAGAAATCGGGAGCAGTTTTGTATTAGAAAGAAGCGAGTAACAGGATGGGTAAGAAACGTAAAGATCGGTGGCTTGGGGCTCTGTATGTGCGATTTGGCTTGTCCTTTTCTCTTTCTGACACTTCGAACGGTTCTTCCTACTTTTCCCTTTTCTAGTTCTGTAACTTGCTGCCACCCTTTTTCTTCCCTCAATTTTGTTTGGTTTCAGATCAGTCAAATGCATTCCTGAGGATTAGCCTTTATTAATATTGGGGGGGCCAAAATGGATTCTACAGAGACTTACAAAAGAAAGAGAGGTATGAGTTCAATTATGCCCGGCTTAACACCGCGTCATCTTAAACTGCTATCTCCTCCGAATCAACATCTTCATTTAACTCAACCCTCTATAAACCTAAATATTCCTGCTGGAGCAGCTACAAAACTGCCCCATTGGAGCCCCATTCCGAAAATGAAGACGATGGTTATCGAGTAAAAGGCATCGAACGATATATAGTCAAATCCATCTACGGCGCTGACAGCTTAGCCCCTTCCGCAAAAAGAAAGACTTCATTCACACGGCTCGGATGATGATTATTCGCCTATAACGAATTCGATTAATAAAAGTTTGGATTTCAATAGTGAGGGAGTAGAGGTCATTTGGAGGATGAGTGGATTCATAATATTGGTGTTCCCTCGATCGTAAGGGGGAAGAGCACGAGTCGATTGAATCGATAATGTTTTGTATTTATGGGTTTGTTTAGCTGGGGTTTGGGACAATATACTATTCACAATGAAGATTTATCATCCTTCAATCCCCCAGATGGGAAAGTCGATCGTTCTGATAAGAGTTTGTAAAATGTAAAACATTGTAGATTCTAAAGCTTCAAAACGGTCTTGTTTCTAGCACATAAAAGAGCGATTTAAAGGAATAGAGAGTCTCTCTTTAATTAGGGGTTGCTAAGAGTTCAAAAGTCCTCGTATTGTTTTCTGGATTTGATTCCAAGACTCACTTAGTCCTCGAAGCAGATGCCTCTTCCCAAAGGTACCGGAGTATTGGCTCCCGAGAATGATAAGAATCACTTGTCTTTCCGACTTCGCGTCTATAGGAAAGGTAGGGAGGAAATTTTTGTTGTTTACATAGCCACTCGGAAAGGTAGCAAAAAAAATGATAATGATGATGAACTGTTGCGCTCACCCAGCTCGGAAAGCTCATCTCTAAAGGCAGGAGTATTCAAGATCCAGACCACCTCAAAAAAGACCGTTAGAAAAAATTCTTAAAAGCTGCAAGTCCATCATCAGAAGCAGGGTTAGCGGATATCGTGTCGTATAAAGCAGATGCACTGGGTATTCACTCTAAAGCGAAACATACTGAGAATATAGATGCTTCTCAACCTCTTTGATTTGAGTCTCTGTGAATTTCTACATCTTAGAATTAGATGGAGATCTCTCTTAGGGACTTTCCGACAGAGGTTGGGTTGAGGTTGAGTTCAGCGACAGCGACCCACCCCTGCCTCGGGCCGGAAAAACCTAACCCTAGTTTCGGTCCAAAAGTTATCTCTGGACTTTCATGTTGAGGACAACAAGAACGTCCTTCGCTATCATGCTTCGCCCAAAAACTACAACCTGCCTTCTCTGTTCCTTTCGAACAGCTCGAAAATCCCCTCCAGAGGCAATTCAACAATGGCCCTCCCAGCATTCCCTCCATATACAAGCCAAAGGCCGCAGTCGACCAAACCGCATGAGCCTAGCAGGAGCCAGCAAGGTCTCTACACCATCTAGAGAAGGCCCTGTGCGAAGAAAACAAGATGGGCCATTTGGAGGTATGAATATGACGGAGGCACGGATTCGAGGAGTTCCCGAACGGCCATCTGCTATGCAAGAACGGCGAATTAGAGGACGGAGAGAAAGAGAAGAATCGAAGGGGAATAAAGGGTTTAAAGCATTGAAGATGCAGCGTGCTCTTGCTCCTGTTTCGTACAATGCGCGAACGACGATTAAAGATAAATTGAAGGAATTGGAGACTTTTGATAATTTCACTCTGTTGAAATCTGTTCAAGAGGCCATTAAAACGCAGGCTTTACCGGGATTGGAGAGTTATAAACCGACTCCCGTGCAGAGGATTGCTATTCCCACTTTAGTTGGGGAGAAACAGGGATGGTGGAATAAAAGTGCTAGGAATGGGAATGGGAGCATGGAGCAATTTCTGATTGCTGCTGAGACGGGATCAGGGAAGACGTTGAGTTATTTAATACCGACGATTAATGCGGTGAAGCTTGCTGAAGCAGCAGATGAAGAGATTGCTGCTCATGAGAAATCTATTCAGGAGGAGAAATTACGACAGGATACTTGGGCGTTGGCTCCTCCTCTTTCAAACATGGTTCATCCTACGACTGGTCGTCCAAGAGCAATTATTCTCGTACCTACATCTGAATTGGTAGTTCAGGTGGGAAATCTCGTCAAACAGTTCTCTCATACGGTCAAACTACGCTCTGCAATGATCTCTTCCAACTACACGGGAAAAGTAATCCGCAACCGGCTGTTCTCCCCCTCAGGAATCGACATCTTAACCTGCACCCCCCATCTACTCTCCTCGATCGCTGAATCTGATCCTAACATCCTCTCCCGCGTCACCCACCTCGTGATCGACGAAGCTGATTCCCTCCTCGACCGTGGTTTCTCGCCCCTCACATCTAGCATAATCGACCGCTCCACCCCCTCCCTCAAACAGCTAATCCTCTGTTCGGCCACCATTCCCCGCTCCCTCGACTCCTTCCTCCGCAAACGCTTCCCCTCAATAACCCGTCTCGTGACCCCCAACCTGCACGCTATCCCGCGACGCGTGCAACTCGGCGTTGTCGACGTCGAGAAATCCCCCTATCAAGGAAATAAAAACCTCGCTTGCGCAGAGACAATCTGGTCCATTGGCAGAGCGGCAGCTGAACACGATGGACCCGTAAAATCCGAAATGGACATAAAACGAATTCTCGTATTTGTTAATGAACGGGAGAAAACTAAGGAGGTTGCCGACTACCTCATCTCCAAGGGAGTCGATGCCGTTGCTTTATCACGAGATACTCCTGAGCAACGACAAACTGAATTGCTTTCACAATTCACGACTTCAAAATCATTAACTGTGACGAAATCAGAAGGCGGTTTAAATGCTCATCCAGGTTCATTAGCAGAGAATCTTCCGAATTATATACCATTTAACACGCCCGTTCCAGCACCGAAGAGGAATTTACCAAATGTGAAAGTGTTGGTGACGACGGATTTGGGATCTAGAGGGATTGATACGTTAGCGGTGAGGACGGTGGTGTTGTATGATGTGCCGCATAGTACGATTGATTTTATCCATCGACTTGGGAGGACGGGCAGGATGGGGAGGAGGGGAAGGGGAGTAGTGTTAGTAGGGAAGGGGGATAGGAGGGATGTGGTGAGGGAGGTTAGGGAGGGGATGTTTGAGGGGAAGGCGCTTATTTAGTTGAGGGGTTTGCGAGTGGTTGTTTCGTTGGGTCTGGGAGGTGAATAGAAGGGGGAGAGTGTGTATTATATTATATATGAAATTATGGTGTAAGGAGAGAGAGAGATGGGTTATAAAGGCTACATAAATGTATTTAGACTTCTGCATAATACCTCTCTTCTTTCAAATGTAAGATTACCCTTATGCCAAAACAATCTAATGTATTTTCTATGAATTGCATTCTTGGTTCCCCCTCCCCCTTAACCTTATTGACGAGATGTTCAGAGTCGAGAGGAGGAAGAATGAGCTGAAATACCCTAGAACAAGGTGTCAAGTATCTGTATTGATTTAACTGTATATTTCTTCACAAAAGATTACATCTGAAACATGATTTTTTTAATCTGCTTCTTTCCTTTACTTGAGATGTGAGGTATCACGTGGGTATTCAAGATGTAAGCCTTTCTCCTCCCTCACACAATCAGACGAGTTTAAAAAACCTCAATTCATTACTTTTACTACAATAGCAATAGCACTACCATCGCACCAATCTAGCTTTCTCTACGTCAACTCAACTTATGCGAAGCTTATTAGCTAATGAATAAGCCCCCCTCTCTTTTCCCTCAATTATCTACCATTTCTCCCATTCTCTCTCTCCATTCCCATTTCTCTCTCAACTAACCGTCAAAACTACCAATTTGCATCCAACCCACGAGTCCACCTAAACCACGAAAGCTCGCTCTCTGATTTAGAAAGCAAACACTTGGTCCTCTAGTTTGCTGACCGGCTTAGCTTTAGTGAAACCAAGTCCTTCAGAAGCTTTTTTCATGGCGCTGATCATGGGTGGTGGGCCGCAAAGTAGGAGTTTCACGTCACTAGCAGGTTTCGGTAGCCATTTCTATGGGTTTGTCAGTACCTTTCTATACACAGGAATTGGAAATGAAGGTGGGTAAAGGAGAGAAAGAAAATAGAAAAAGAGTAAACTCACAGTGATCATCTCGGGAGTAACAAATCCTACACCCCCTTCCCACCCTACAGGCGGATTATTAAGTACATAATGCACCCTAAACCCTTTATCCTGTTTCGCCAAGTCATCCAAATCATCCTTCAATAAAATATCCTCCACATTAACATTCGCAAAAATCAAATCCAGTTCCGTCCTATCCCCAGCCTGTCTCCCTCTAATCACCGCCCGGATAACCTGCAACATGGGAGTAATTCCTGTTCCTCCGGCGATCATGCCGAAATGTCGAACCATGTTGGGAGTGTATACCATAGCACCCTTTGGACCGCGTATCTTGATGGTTTGTCCGACGATTAGGGACGCCATGTATTTGGATATGTTGCCGGTAGGGTAAGACTTTATGAGGAGGTCGAAATAGCCCGGTTGGTGGTCACCGGAGATGGGAGTGTATGAGCGTACGATTTCTTTGGAAGGGCCGTCGGGTTGCGGGAGTATAGCAGAGATGGATATGTGTTGTCCGATGGGGAGTCCGAGAATGGAGGTTGGTGTTGGGAGCGAGAATCGGTAGCTGGAAGGAGAGAGCATTAATTTCTGAGCTTGCTGAAGGAGAGTTACGGAGGTTTACATAGCTACATTATGCGAAATGATGGTTTTCTCCTTGAGCTCGAATTCTTGGAATACAGTGGGTTTGAGAACTGCCTGGACACCTACAGATTTAATTAGTACTTGCGATAGCTAGATGGGAGCAAAGGGCGGACCCACGAGTAGACCAGATCTTATAACCTCCAAGTAGGGCAGCTAATACTACAGCATAAGGGAGCCATTCCTTCTTGACGATTAATACGCCAAATACCAAGAGCCCAGAGGGAATGTATACTCCGTCGATAAAAGCTTTCGAGAGGTATTTATTTGGTTCTGCCATATTGACTTGACTTTATAATTTGAAGTGAGATTTTAGTGAGAAGGGAAAGTTTGTTGAGGTTTGCGCTGTTTTGGTCGTTGCAGGTATTTGAAGTGCAGGTATTTGAGGAAGGCGGAGGGAGTGAAGAGGAAGTTTGGCATACAAGCAGATGATTGCTGGCACTCAATGGCAAAGCAGTGGTGTTGAGAAACCCTCGAGGAAATAATAAATGGGAAAGGTAAGTCGGTCGATTTTCTCGGGAGAACTTCTCGCTAGGAAAAGTCTCGGGGGTTTATTCCGCATGGGGAAGTGGTTTCCTGATCTTATCTGATCATTGATCGACGACTTTACCTGCAAGAAGTAACTTCTATTTCTGGTTAATGAGCTGAGTTTGAGGGTTCTGATGGGGAACAATGATAGCGGAAAGGAATTCATTGACGAGAAAGATGGTAAAGCAGCTGTTGAAGATTCTCCGTTTCCATTGACGGATATCGATCGTTGGGTCTTGTCACAGACTGATGAGGATTTCCATCTGCATACATGGGATGAATTGAAGGAGATAATAGGTGAGTTGCTAAGGTCTTCTAAGTGCTTAAAGTACAACTTTTCACGTGACTATCTTCCTCAATGCATTCTATCCATCTCTATATTCTAATATACTGACAGCACTAAGCTACAAACAACCTCTCTATCCTCAAACGAAAGCCCTCACAACTTCGGCGTTACATGTCCTGGACAGCAGCAACCAAGCTACAATACGGAAGCATGACCAACTACCTCCTAGCCCACCGTCTTTCCTCCTTCGGCACTCCCCCTTTCACTTATGTCTCTCCAATCCCATTCCAAGAACCATCAGACTATAAAATATTAATTAACGATTGGCCATATGGACTGGATCCGGAGATCACACATCTGGTTGTGTGGTCAAAAACTCCTATTGCTGTAGATGAGGAGACGGGGATGATTACTGAGGAGAGTAAGGAGCATATTGAGGGGTTTGTGAAGAGGACTTTTGGGGAGAGATTGGAGGGGGGGATGGGGAGGGTTTTGTGGTTTAAGAATTGGGTGCAGTTGCAGAGTGTGAGGGCTTTGGAGCATGTGCATGTTCTGGTGAGAGGGGTTAGGAGGGAGGACATTAAGTTTTGGACGGGAGGAGATAGAGTTCAGAGACAGTGAAGTGAGTATGGGAGGCTATAGCAAGTATGGAACAGGAACCATGGATGACAGTGCCTTTTCGGCTTAAAGGTCACATCAAGTCAACCGCCCTGGAAAACAAGCCACAGTTGTAGGTACTAGATCGCTGTTTTCGAGCTCTGCCTGCAACTAGCTGTAATAATTCAGCAGAAAATCATGGATAGGACATTCTACGAGGCTAAGATTCGTCTTCATGCTCCTTCGGCATCTCATCCATAGAATATACCACCACCAATGTCGATTCGGAAATTTGAATGTGACTGATATGTATTGGTTTGGAATTCCGCATATTTAATCCACAAAAATTGCCCTCTTCCTCAAGCTGCTCTCTTTTGTTTCCTATTTCCAGCCACAGGAGCCTGTTCCTCCGGCACCTGTTCTCCTTCTCGTGCTCCCATCATGCCCTTTGCAACGCTGAAAAGCCCGGCGCCCTTAAACACCGCAAATCCAGGAATCGCAGCCCACACAATCCACCCCCAATTGCCAAACAAAACGACAGACACCAAAGCCAGCCAATGAACCCAAATGATATCGAAGAAGTATTCCGTCAATCCGGGTGCAGCCAAATCTTCCCCAGCGCTCTTCAAAGCTCCATTGGCATCGTACCTTGGACGCCCAGTTGTCTCGAGAATGTATTGGACGATTAGGCAGGGAATGGTGAATAGGACATATGGTATTAGATTTCGTGATTTGATGAGGAAGTTGAAGAGTAGGAAGATGATGTTGAGGGATAGAGTTCCGGTATGCAGGTTTTTGAGGGCGGTGATGTTGGATCTGGCACGATCTTTCTTTGCTTTTTGTGCCATATTGTGTCGTGTGAGCAGGACTTGGGAGTTTGCAAGCTGTGAAGGTGCTGATTGTTGTCGCGTGCTGGCAGCTATTTTGCAATGCGCATTGATCAAAGATGACAATCAATGGTAAAGCGAATCTAGACCTTGGTCGTTGCGCAGAGTTGTATTGTCGTATCGCGGTATCGTCGTATCATCGTATCATGGTATCGTCATCGTGGAATCCATATAGAGTTGAAGTTCTATGTTCTATTCAAGTTCTATTAAGCGCCGTGCTTGTCTGTTGCTACGGCAAAGTTGACGCTCGCAGCCAATGGCTTTCAAGCTGCCGGAAGCGGTTGTAACCACAACATCGCATCGCGCCATCTGGTGCCCGCCAGTAAGAGGACTTAAGACTTAAGATTGAAGTGAACATCATAATACTGTAAGGTCTAGGAAGGAACTGAAGTCTTACTACCATTCTACGTTCTTTCAACCTTTCAACTTTCAATTCAATACGCAACCACAACACAACACAATTAATTTCTGCGAGCTCCGATTCCCCCTTTGCATTCATTCATTCATTCATTGATTGATTCTACGCCTGCGCCCTTTTACCTGCCCCTACAATCCTCAAGCAGCTTCGATCTCAGAAAACCTCATCCTCAACCGCAAGTGTTTATTTGCAGCTGCCCATTTGTCTTTCACCAACCACCCTTTCTACAATAATCCTAATGTCCGCAGAAGTGCCATAGCTACCCTTCTGCAAACATCAAAAGACGATCTAATATTTACCTCTCGGGACGCTTGTTTGGTTTGGGCTGTCGCGATCATCCTCGAAAAGCAACACCAGCTCGCCCGCCTCCGTTGCCTATATGGCTAGACCATTATAACGACTTACGAGTTCTTCGCATTCGATTCAGTTATATTTCAGTCCTTTACAACAACCAGAATGGCGCCGTCGTCCCCTCCAAACCCTTGCATAATCAGTCAGCTACGGCAGCTCATCTACTACCACATCGATAATAACCTATTGAAAAACGCCCTGTTCCTAGCTGAGAGGCTGGTGGCCTACGATTCGAAATCCAGCGAGAACGTGTTCCTCCTCTCCGTCTGTCATTTACAACTTGGCGATAGTGCATCTGCGTACGAATTCTCCAGGCCGGCAGGCTCTCGAGGAACGCACCTGGGCTGTAGCTACATCTTCGCGCAGGCTTGTTTAGCTCTCGATAAATATAAGGATGGAATAGTGGCGTTGGAGAAGTGTAGGGGCCATTGGGGCGGGAAGAATAGCTTTGGTAAACATTCACAGTCTTCTCGGTATCACCATCCAGATGCTGCCGCCGTTACTTGCTTGTTGGGGAAATTGTATCTGGGGTACGACGACGTGAAGAATGCTGCCAAGAACTTTGAGGCTGCACTGAAGTTAAATCCGTTTATGTGGGACGCTTTCACCAGTTTGTGCAATATAGGAGTGGGTGTACGAGTGGAAAACATCTTCACAGTAGGCCCAGAGATGGAGGCAGTCTTAAGAGCCAACGCGCACGAGAACGAGTCCCAGTCGACCAAACAGTCATCTATATCTACCTTGACGGCCTTTGATTATGGACAGAGAGGCACACGGCCCGTATCGGTGGCGACTGATGCTGTAGATCCTTTCAACAATACATCTTCGAAAGGGTTTGCGAGTGGGATTTTTGGAACACTGGGTATATCACAGAAGTTGAATGAAAGCAATCCAAGTCTGACCAACCTTCCAGCACCAGGAGCAGCTTTTGCTCCTGAATCTTCAGAGACGCCAACAGGACCTGGTTCTTTTGATGCAACCGTTGTACCGAATCACAGAGATCCCAGCACCGTCTCAGCTTATCCCAGTGAGCCTCCCCAAGCACCAGCGCGACGGAATCGTACACTACAAGGTCTTGGAATGGATTTTAGTATGGATATTCCCAAAATGAGCCGTGGCATATCATCCAAAAGACTACAAAAAGGACCCGAGGTAGCAGAAGATCCTATACAACCCATGCGCAATCCTAGTGTTGCATCAACTGCCGCCATAGATCGAAAACGGACGGTTTCTGGTCACGTTGTTCCAAGGCAGACATCTGAAGACCCAGGAGCTCCCCAGAGACGAAGCGTGAGGTTAATCAATCAATTCCGGCCACCAAAATCCTCTAATTCTGTTGCTTCAGTTGGACCACCTACCGGACGAGAACTGAAGAAGGCCAAACCACCAATTTCAAAAATCATGCGCCCGAACGGAGGAACTTCAACTGCTGGGAGACAGGTTAGCGGCAATAGGATACCTGTCGAGGATAGTATGGATCTAGATCAAAGAGAGTCGGGGCCTCGATCGCGGATACCTGCTGCGACTAATCATCAGAGGTTGAGTGATCCAGAAGAAGGGCTTCGATATATCCTCGGATTGCTCAGAACGCTTGGGAGTGGTTATGCTGCACTCACTAAGTACAAGTGTCGAGAAGCTTTACAATTCTACAACTCGTTACCTCAGGAACAGAAAGACACACCTTGGGTCTTAGCCCAAATGGGTCGTGCTCACTATGAGCAATCTGCATACTCCGAAGCAGAAACTTATTTCAAACGCATACGGACATTATCGCCAAGCCGATTCGAAGACATGGAACTATATTCCACCATTCTTTGGTTTCTGAAGCGCGAAACCGACCTTGCATTCCTAGCGCACGAGCTGATAGATGCACCCTCTGGGTGGTTGTCTCCACAAGCTTGGTGTGCTTTGGGCAATTCTTGGTCACTCCAGAGGGATCATGAGCAAGCTCTGCGTTGCTTCAAACGTGCTACGCAGCTGAACCCCAAATTCGCATATGCCTTTACACTTCAGGGCCACGAGCATATTGAGGACGAAGAATATGACAAAGCAATGACATGTTATCGGGAAGCAATGGCCGTTGAGAAACGCCATTATCACGCATACTATGGCATCGGCCGTGTCTTCGAAAAGCAAGGGAACGTTCAGAAGGCACTAATCCATTTTGAAACCGCCTCTCAATTAAATCCTACTAATCCTGTCCTCATATGTTGGCTTGGAACTCTCTACGAAAAGGAGGGTAAAAAGGAAGAGGCGCTTGCGAAATTTGTTCAAGCTGTGAAGCTTTCCCCCAAGTCGGAGCAATTTAGATACAAGAAAGCAAAAGCGTTGATGTCTATTGGAGCTATGAACGATGCATTGAAGGAATTACTGATCGTCAAAGACTTGGCACCGGACTTTGCAATGGTACACTTCCTGCTTGGAGAGTTGTACAAGAGCCAGAAGGAGAAGGGGTTGGCTGTTCGGCACTTCACCATTGCGCTGAATTTGGATCCAAAGGTAAAACACATTCTCCATTCCCTGGCTCTCATTCTAACTTGATTTAGGCAAGTCAGCGAATTAAAGAAGCCATGGAAAGTTTGGAGGTCGATGACGGTTCCGGCGCTCATGAACGAATGAGGACCCTTGTATGAATTCAAGTACCAGCTTGGGCAAGGGAAACGCCCGATCCGCCCTTTTACCAACCGTACCTATCATTAATCCAGCCATTCATCCAAAAAGTAGCATCCATTACGACCACATTCTCCCGCAATCAATTATTTCTACAACAGGACGAACTCACAACATGATGTTACGATAAGAGAGCACGATCAGACGAAACATTTGGAGGTTTGGGAATAAAGCATTTTGCATTGGGTCTGGCGTTCAAGGAATCTTTCCTTCTTGTTCGACAGATATCAGACTCAAAGGAAGGGTTCTGGTATGATGACGACTGGTTATCATAGCAAAATATCTGCGAGCGAATGCAATGCATGGCATGGGTGGTGGTGTTTGTACGTACCTCCATAAAGTGGAGTGGGAGGGCATTGTACTTACAATGCGAAGAGGAGTTTATGGTTTGAGTTGCTGTGGGGGGCAGGGGCTTTGAAGAGGAAGGGGAGAAGGAGGAAATAAGTAATTAATGAATGAAGTTCTTCAGCTCAGGCCAGTAAAGGTATCGATGATTTTGAAATGACTTGTAAGTCTTCTTCGTATAATGCTTTCTGGTTGTTCGTCAAGTGGCAGACAATAATCGCTTTAAGCTCCTCGCTGTCATTCCTTCCACTGATGGCAGCGAAAGTTTCAGAGTGCTATTTGGCTATCTTCTACCTTAAATTCTCTATCCCAATACTTTTTAATTCCGTCATCCATTCGATATTCTTTCCCTTCAACACCCATAACAGCGAGAGAGAAAATACCGACTCGCTCTTCTAGAAATATTCCTCTGCCATTTCTTTCTTTTTCCCATCCCTCCCGACCACCAACCCATTCTCGGATCTATTAACAATTCGTCAGATTACCGACTCTGGCGCCTCTGTTGGCCACATCTGGCGTTACTAAAACCAAACTAACGATTCCTACGACAATTTGGGCTTACCTGGATATCACGAACGAAACAAACGTCGTCCCTGGACAGTTCGAGGTTCTCATCCGTGAATGTCCAGTGTCATATGGCCCAAGACCCAATTGAGAATGATCTATGGGATGAAGCTATTGGTGAAGCTATTGGTATGATGAACAGCTGCCCCACATACCCCCTCACTCCACTGCTCCCTTATCGGACATGCTATTTCGCCTTATCTACTACATCTACTACATCTACTACATCTACTACAACTACTACATCTACTACAACCTCACTCCTTATTCGACTCAGAAGCCAGATCAATACCATTTCGCCTCTCCATCCCCCCAAAAATGCCACCTTCCTTCACCAGCAAAGTAATTCTCATCACTGGAGCTGGATCCGGCATCGGGCGCGCAACCTCCATCTTGCTCTCTTCACTAGGCGCTCATCTCGCCCTCTGCGACATAAATCCCCTTTCTGTATCTGCAACCTGTTCCGCTTGTACTTCTCCAAATTTACACTCCACGCACACAGTAGATATTTCGTCGACGGCGGCGGTATCTAATCTATTCGCGGATTTATTGGTCCATCACGGTCGGCTAGATTGTGTGTTTAATAATGCGGGGATTAATCCGACGAGAAGGGAGACGGTAGATGTTCGTGATGGGGAGTGGGTGAGGATGATGGATGTTAATGTTAAGGGGTGAGTTTTTTCCTTTTCACTATGGGCCTTTTCGGCTTTTTGACTTTTTGAATGGGGGTTGGGAAGATAGGAGGTCAATGGTTGAGGAAATTCTAGATATTGAATGAGAAGTTGGATAATTTAAACTTGTTAAATCATTCCTCTTTCTTCCTTTTCACTCCCTCTTAATATTTCAACGCTCACTTCGAGATTCTGAGTCTCTACGTAGGATGTTTAACGTAACAAGAGAAGCCATTCCACATCTAAAAGAAGGAAGTGCGGTCGTAAATACCAGTAGTATCTGTGGAGTGTTGCCCTTTAATGGCTTTGCAGTTTATTGTGCGAGTAAATGGGCGGTGATTGGGTTTAGTAAGTGTTTGGCGTTGGAGTTGGGGCCAAAGGGTATTAGGTGTGTTTTGAGGTTTATTTTGTTTGTTTAGGGCAAGATAGAGAGGGGAGAATGTTCTGCCGGAGAATGTCTCTTAAGGCTAGATCTTTTTATACTTTTTTTGCCTTGACTTTAACCACTTCTTGGTAAGGCAGTCACTGACTTGGTACTTCTTGGCAGGACGAATGTTATAGCACCGGGATATATTGATACGCCTACGTAAGTTTACTTTTTCTTTTCCCCGCTTTCTACTCTTCTCCCGTTTCCTACCTAAAGATAAACGGATGATGGGGATGATTATTCGGAAGTGAGGGGGTGAGTGACTCACTCCCTGAGTACCGGGTATTGCAATGAAGTGAGGAGAGCTTCCAATTATTGAATCTTGCGGAATTCAGATCCTCTACTTCTTTGCTTCCATGCTTGCCCTCAAATCTCCATTCTCTCTCTCATCCTCCCTCCTGCCTTCCCACTTCAAATCACAATAAACCCCCTAACATCCCTCAGAAATGCTGCAGTAGTCGAAGGTCCCTCGGCAATCCAAAGCATAGAGAAAAAGGTAGCGATGGGACGTATGGGCACAGCGGCTGAAGTAGCTGATGTGGTTGCTTATTTGTTGAGTGATGAGAGTCGATATGTTAATGGGAGTGTGGTTGAGATTACGGGGGGTTTTGTTGGTTGAAGGATGGGGGGTTAAGGAGGAGACTTGCGATCTAGGAATGAATGGAACGGGTTGGAGGTATGACGAACGGGAAATGAGAGAATGCAGGAGGAATTTCCTTAAAAAAAAAAAAAAACAGTTCTTGTGGATTTATGGACGGGATTTCCATGTGGGAATTTACCTATTTGATATTTCAAGAGGCTATCCTCACATGAATACATCATTGAAATCTGAGTTGACCGATTGAGGAGAAAGGATTTCATTAATTTTGATTTCTCTGAGTATTGGCTCAGATTGCTATTTATTGCACGTTTCAAGGGCTAAATGATATCGTATGGTTGGAGACTTTTCCAACTTTCCATTTATTCTAGAGGATTATTTCGATCGATAGGGGGAGGGAGGATGGCTGGAAATCGGCGAAAAGGCCAGAATAGATCTAAAGTTGTTTCCGAGGAAATAAATGAACTTGTTGGATTTCCGGACCAATCTATGTTAGTATGTGATAGTTGTTAGTATCTAAGAGGCCGCGAAAGGAAGTTCGCCCCTAAGGACTGAATTGAATCACGTTGGAGTTATCGAACTCCTTGAGATCCGATTGCGTATATAATTCCCGAAGGGAAGGAGGGAAGGAAGGATGGATGGGTATTGATAATGGAATGGTTTACGGTCCTTAAAGCGGGTGTTGGGTTTGGGGGGGAGGGGAGGGGAAAAAGGGATCGTGAGAATTTAGTTTTGAAGGAAGGGAAATATCGACTATTGAAAGGAGTTGGATTAAATAGCCTATTCTCGTGATTCTAGGGAATGCATTTTTCTTGCTTAGATCAATTTTGTGAGAGGAGGGAGGAAGGAAGACCAACAAATGAGGAGCAGACGGACAGAAGACAGAGACAGAAAGACAGAAAGAAATTCCCTCGTTACAAGTTCAATATGGATAAGCTGTAAGGTACGGACCCGCACCGGGACCTTAAATAGGGTGGGTTTGCGTTTGCTTGACATTCCGAGCAACCAGTAAGAAGACTGTGCCTTGCCGTGTGGCAGGGCAGGCATGGAGGCGGACGGTGTACTTCATTCTATCCTCAGCCGGATGTATTTGCATGATTCCTGCGTTGCTGTGGCTAACGGCTCTTGCTTTGCCACTTCTTTAAACACAAATAAGTAAATAGGGGATGCGATAAACGAGGAGGACAGGGAGGCTTCGGTCCTTTGCGCATGGGATAGAGATAGGATGGACAGGGGCTTTAGCGAGAAGCATGGGCAGACTTCTCTCTTTCTTTCTCCTTCTCCTTTTCCTTTTCCTCTTCCTTTTCAGCTTTGGAAACCAGCTGGAGCAGGAGAGTGGGAAGTTGCGTGGATAGCGTACAACAGGAAAAGTTAATGCCTGACGATAATGCAGTCAACCATCCTCATGACTTCTTACATAGAAAGAAGCACGCAACAAAACACAAAAGACTTACGATATGCAACTATTCTCGCATCGTTCTATCTCGACGCATTTTTAGCGGTTTGCTTCCCCTGATTCAGTCTCAAACAACTCCTCTTGCCACAGACTGTAACGTTGCCATTGGTTCTTTCCCTCCGTCCCTCCTATCCGGGAATATGGCCAGAATCCTTCGTGCGCGCCTACCCCCTGCATTTCCACAAGTCGTGCACTGATGGTGATGTATAATCATGCATCCGCCGCATCGTATTGGCTGGCTGCAGAACCGCTTTGGTGTACCTGCGTTGCGACTTACGAATGAGCACAGGCTGACGAAAAAGTGGATTTCTGATCGCAACCAAAGACATGCCATTTGAAGGGTTTCGCGGTTCTACAAACGCTTTGGGGCCAGTGAGGTGAGCGTGAGCGTCGCGGGTTCCTGAATTAGTCTGTCGCTTCTTATTGCCCCTCCTCCTCCTCCTCCATCCACAGGCAGGTACCAGACTGATGTTTGTACGTAATACTGCAGCTACTGCACTGCACGGCTATGTATATATGGCAGCAGTCATGTCTTACACAATTGGCTTTTTTGAAAATGGGGAGACTTGAGCTTCTGTTCGTCGCGCTTCATACTATCTTCACCGCTCTTATTATCGCAGATCTCAACTCGTGAGAACATGCACAATAGGTGACGAGACCGGACATCAGATCCTTCCGTCCTCGACAATAGCCGCATTTCTTTCGGGGCCCTTTCGGGGACGACCCCTATTCATTGAACCAGGCCCTTGCCGAAAAGACCAAAGAGTCCCTGTCAAGAGGCGGGTAAGACATCAATCACATTGAACTATGGCCCCAAGTCCAGGGCACTGTTTCATCATCCCATCCCCCCAAAGCTGGCGGCTGTCAATTTCTCCGCATTCTTGTGTCCAAGTCTCCAGTCACAGCTCGTTATCGCCCTTTATCGTTGCCCCCATCCCAATGCGAACCCTTGAGATCACCAGCAGATCCACCGCCACCGCCCTGCATTCCTGCCACCCATCTGACCAGGCTGGCTGGCAGGATACATACATGGATACATGGGATACGTGGAATACATTTGCCGATTTGCCAAAGGAAAAGCCAAACCTCCAGTCTCTATTTCGCCATTTTTCAGCGTCGGCGGAAACATCCCGAAGCAGATTAAGCCGGCCTGATGGCTAACTGGCAGTAAAGGGTGCTGGCTCCTTATGTTCTCTCTTATATAACACTGTTGCCCGACCGCCAGTGACTTTTTTTAATCTTTTCGAGTCATCAACGGCTTTGAGTCAACTCGTCTTTCATTCTCCATTCACATTCCTTTCTTAGGTCCTTTGAGCCTTGCAATTCAAATTGACTGTCTTTATTGTTTGATACAATACCGCTAACGCCACACAATCATTTATATTCTCTTCGATCAAAATTACCAATATACTCCCCAAAGCAAAAAGTCGATCAAAATACCAATATACTCCCCAAGCAAAAAGTTTCAATCGCAGTCGTCATGTTGAATATGAATGCAAATAAAATTTCTGTCGCGAGCGTGCTTGCGTACATGTCGGTACTCCCTTCAGCACTGGCAGGATTCAGTGCTTCTTCTCAAGACAACGTCGCGGTATATTGGGGCCAAGGAGCTGGTCAATCTTCTTTGGCAACTTACTGTTCTAATACACCTGTGAACGTAAGCCTTCTCCTACCTACCCCTCATAAACACCTGCTGACATCCCCAGATCATACCCATCGCTTTCGAAACCAGTCTTTTGAATCCGGGAACTGGTCTCGATACAGGAAATCAAGATATTTCCAATGTTGGGTAATTTCTCACCTTTGCCTCTTCACAAATGGAGATGTGAAGCTAACGCACCAACAGAGCCGATATCACCACCTGCCAAGCAGCAGGCAAGACCATCCTCCTCTCCATCGGCGGCGCAAACTTCAATGAAAACGGCCTCACCACCTCTACCATCGCCACCCAAGCCGCGCAAAAGATCTGGGCCCTTTTCGGACCTGTATCTTCTTCGGGCACTCGACCCTTTGGCAATGCCGTGGTTGACGGGTTCGACATGGATTTAGAAACTACAGGTCTCGATAACATGGACGTCTTTGTACAAGAACTCCGCTCACTCATGAATGCCGATACCTCCAAAACATGGATGCTCACCGCCGCTCCTCAATGTCTATACCCCGATGCTGCGGACAAAAGTTTTCTGCAGGGAGCGGTCGCTATGGATGCCGTGTTCGTACAATTCTATAACAACCCCGAATGTGGCGTTGAGAACTTCAAGGATGCAACGGATGTCGGTGTATTTAATTTGGATGTGTGGCATACGTGGGCTACCACCGTGTCGAAGAACAAGGATGTTAAAGTGTTTATTGGGATTCCGGGTTCGCCAACGGCTGCTGGCTCAGGATATATTAGTAGTACTCAACTGTCGGAAATTATTTCGTACGCTAAGGGCTTCAGTTCGTTTGGTGGGATCATGTCTTGGGATATGGTGCGCATTGTAGAGAATGAAGGGTATTTGGATTCAGTCAAGGAGGCTTTGGGTGGTGCCGTTGTTTCTGTAGCTACTACAGCTGCGACTTCAGCAGCTGGATATGGATCTTCTGCAGCAGCGACGACCAGTTCTCCAGGCAAGAGCATTCCGCAAACTACGACGTCTACTACGATTGCGACTTCGATTGTATCAACCATCTCTACTCTCCTCACTCAAACGCGAACAAAAACTAATCCCGGAGGAATATTCGCCACTGTCCCAACCACATCCGCATCTGTCTATACACCCGTATCCGTCGCCACGGTCCCAACCACAGTCATAACTTCCTCCCTCCCCAACACCACCACCATCTCTGCAGCAGCAGCAACAGGGACAGAGATATCCACCCCATCCGGCGCCCAAACACCAGGCACCTCATGCACCGTAGACGGAACATGGATCTGCATCTCCGGAACCAGTTTCCAACAATGCGGCTCTGGGACTTGGAGTGCGGTTATGCAGTTAGCGGATGGGACGAGTTGTACAGTGGGTGAAGGCATGAGTATTGATATTGTTGCTAGTGGGAGTTCGAAGATGAAAGAGAGAGATCAAGAGTTGTTGGAAATAGCGGTGAGGGAGAGGCGGAGGGAGAGACTGGGGAGACATGTGCATAGACATGTGCATAGACACGTGAGATCTTCCTAAGGGGAGAGGGGAGGGCCGTCTGGTACGGTGTGTGATACTGAGGGATACATTTTGTTGTTTTTTAAGTTTTTCTATTCTTCTACTTCTGGGGTGACAAGTTGGTTTCAAGGGCGGTTTGATGATATATGATACCTTCGATTCGACTTAGTGACCCTTTAGAGAGTGGGGTCCCTTTTTCTTACATTTACCTTTTTTTATTTTTCAGTTGGGGGTTTGGTGTGATATGAGTAGCTGGTTTATATGACATTTCATTGCATTTCTTCTAGCAGGTTCCTATGGGGATGAGTTGATGAATCGATGGATGGTGTTTGGGTAGATGGCGATTGATTCATTCGATCTCTAGTAAAGGGTATGGCGAAAAATGAGGGGGTTGGGGGTGGTTAGGAGATGGATTCTATTGTATATATTTCTGAGAGAATAGAGGTAGGAGGTTTGTGGGGTGATTCTTATGGTTGGTGGCTGGCTGGTGGTTCAGGTTGGGGATACCTTACCTAGGTTATGCTTTATGAAATGAATGAAATATCTTGAATGAATAAATAAGATTCTCTAAGAGTGACCAATAACTGGTAGCTTATGGCTTATTAGTATGGTTGTTGGAATATAGGGAAAAAGGGCATATAGTCACGTGCCTTGATGAGTCATTAGCTTAGCTAGCTACTTCAACAACTTTCGATCCTTACGATCTTCTTGATTCTACAAGCCTATTAGTAACAATGAATTCATCATGAGATAGGCCGTTCCAGTGCACTAAGGTGATACCTACAGAATCCGAATATAATTTATTTATAACTAATATTGTGAGACGAATGGAAGTCGTCATGGCTATGCTACCACTAAAAGGGATAGCAACTAGGGCAGGATCCACCTTCTATAGCTATAAAGGAGAGGCTTAACCTCTCCTTCACACTTAGACAACACAGGCACTTAGATATCATTCTTCACACACCATTCTTTGATCACTGCTCTCTTGATTTGCAGGCTTCTTTCTTGTGCTTCCACGACCTCCTACACTTTCGCAATATGTGATATATTGAGTGAAAATAATTAAATAAATTCCTATTTAAAGGGATTTGTTATTGCAAGATAATATTTTCTATTGGATTGCAAATATCATTTTTGCACTTACAGTTTTTCAACGTCATGCACAGAATGGACTCACGACCAATAAAGTCCTTGTGCAACCAACCATTGAATCATACTACTACGAGCATCTTAAATATTGTAGGCAGCAACCACGATGAAAACTGCTCAATCCCTTCGAACCACTATCAACAATGGCAGGAACGACCAGCACCCAGTACCAACACTTCGTTCCTCAGTTTCTGCTGAGAAACTTTTCTCATCCATACAAGCCGCAGAAAAATGGTCCCAAGACAAAGCGCCCGGAGGGCAAGTTGTATCGTGGAAGCCAGGTTGTCAATAATCTCGACCTTTCTTCAGATTCTGCTGTCATATGCGAAACCCTGGTGAAGCGTATTCTTGGCCGTATGGATATGTATCGGGACACGCGCAAGCAACCACCCGAACAGCAGCACATAGAACAGATGTTATCCAAGCTAGAGGCACAGGCAAGCGTCATCTTTCGCAAGATTACCAAGGCCTTCGAGCAAAAGGAGGAAGGGCTCTGGCTTACGCGCGACGAAAGAGATCTCATCCGGAAGTTCCTGTTTCTTCTAAAATATCGCGGATCAGATTTTCATCAACGCTTTTATCACAACAGCGTAGAGGGTTATAACTCAAATGATAAGACATCATTGAGGGACTATATGGCTGAGAAGGGCTATACGCGGCCGGTAGATGTCTGGTTCGATAGCATTAAGACAATCATTGAGCTACGAATGGATCCTGAGGGAAAGTGGACAGAGGATCTCCCGAAGCGGATGTTTACCGACGATGCCATGTGGTTTATTGCTCACGTTCAATGCAGTTACATGGCCATTTGTACACCATCCAAGCCCAGCGATGAATTTATCCTCACTGATAATAGCTACAACATCTTTGAGGGGCCGAATACTTTTGTAGCGGACGATGAAACCGGAAAAGTCCATGGAGCAAATCATGCTCCCCTTCATGAGTTCGCTCCTATATCCCCAAACCTGATGATAGTCCTCAGAAGCTGTATCATCCCGGTCCCCGAAGAGGATGCACATGCATATACGAAGGCAGAGCGGGAATCAAATCGGTCCACTGTTCTAGGCTCCTTCCAATGGGAGGTGAAATCTTTGCTTGCTGATCTTCCCATTCGAAAGGCACGTAACAATTACAGTGAGATTATCAATGGGCGCGTGGAGCTTATTAGAGGTGAAGATGGGAAGAGAAGAAAAGATCATAAGTTCTGTTTTGCCTTCTTTCCCATCAAACGGAAGCACGTCAATCTTATCAATGGACTTCTACTGGAAAATTCCTATGCTTGCTCTAGAGTCATTTTTAAGTCTTTGGAGAGCTTCTCTCAGACCTTGGAATGGTATTTGACTGAACCATGCACGATGGGAAAAATTATCACAGGAGACGACGCTGAACTTCGGCTTGTAGGTATAAAGAAACTTGCTGCAGCGTCAGAGTCTCTAGGTTCTAAGAAGAAAGCCGTTTGGCGGGAAGAGCCTGTTCCTATCATGGCAAACTTCAAACAATTTGAATTCTGGACAAGTATGCAAAGACAAATACTTAACAAATTGGTCACTACTGATTGGGAGACCTCTCCTGATACAAAGTTTATGCAAACATACAAAAGTCTGAGTAAATCCCCCCCCGAACTTCCTTTATTTCTCGCCACTAGCTAAGTTACTTTTATAAGACGGGTCAGTAGAAACTCTTACCAAGGATATAGACCAAGCTGCTCGTATGTGGAATTTGCGGATCAAGATCGATGTTTGGTCTAAAGGTCTCAATGAGTCTCTGCGGCAGCGCAATCGCAAGCTTCTAATAGAAGCCTATCTCCGACTACCCCCACGCCGAGTCTGGGTCTTTGCGAAGCATATCAAAGCCTTTCGTAGACAAGCGGCCAGACTCGAAGGCGAGAACAGGCCATATGAAGATGCAAGTCTGCATATTGAGGGGCCTGAAGATGTCATTGCTCAAGGAAAGCGTATTCGAGTTTGTCACATAATATATACTGACTTGGAGATAGCTTGCCACGTTGTGAAACCCGAGAAAATTGGCCGTCTTATATATGAGACTGCCATGAATGATGTCCATATGAAAGAGAACCTTGAGCTCCCTAGGTGGGCTGAAGTGAATGGATTTATGAAACAGATTTTCATAGCATCGGCGTTGTTAACGCGGAATGAACCTAGTATGTTTCTTCGCCAAATGTTAGCCAGACTTAACTAACCTGTCAGGATATATCCGTGACTGTGGTAGGCCATGTCTATGATCGCTCCAAACGATCATTTATCCTAACCTTCTCCTTCTAGGAATCACTGAAATCGAGCAGCTCGCACAAAAGCACGAATTGGAAATTCGTCGAAACAACTTGCACAGCCAAGCATTCAGAAATTCCTTTCTAGATGATAGCACGAAAGTTGAGTTCTTAACTAGAAGGATGGTTAGATTGGGTTTTATGGAAATTTTGAAGGAGAAGCTTGGAGAAGTTTTGTTGGAAGAGTTGAAGGTTGTGTTTTTGGAGATTGTGTATCCGACTCCGATGGAAGATGTGATATGAGGGGTTCACAGTCTTTGGCAGGGGAGGCAGTTTTCTTTCTTTTCCTTCGTTTTCCTTCCTTTCTTTGCATGATTCTTCCTTTAAATTTACCAGATATTTAATCTTAGGTAAGGCTAGATAATTAGCATTTTGCTAAGCAAATATATGGGATCTTTTTAGTACTTTGTCAAGTCAATCGTCTAATATTTATAGTGATGGCCCGGATCTATAAGGTTTGTGTATTGTGAGTGACGAGTAATGTGGAATTAGTAGGCCGGTTCTTTAAATATGCCTTTGGACTCATCGACAACTACCATTTACAGGGATGGCTTACTTCTCTTAAAGTGTTTTCTGTCGGTTTACTGATAAACCGTTCGAATCTACCACACAGCACACGGGTCACGATTTACGTGGCACGATGCTTGATGGTTATGATTCTTGTAGTAATCTAAGGAATGTGCAAGATCCTTTTGGGATCTATTGCATTCTTAGGTATATAGGCATTCTCTAACTACTGAATTCTATTGACCATTACATTCTATTGGATATTGCATTCCAGGCTTTATTGGTACCAACATTTTCCTTTCATCGATTTATTCGAGCGGTTCCCCCCCGTCCCCCCCCCTAATCTTGAGTTAGATTGACAGCTATTTGCTTTCTACGAATATCCATTCGAAGAAATATTATTAGATTTTTGCCAGCTTTGAAATACTTTCTAATTACTGATATTTTGAAACCATCTTTATTACAAATTCTTCTAGCTTCATATTTATGGATCTGCTCCTATTCTTGGTTTTGGAGCTCCTTGAAGAGTTTTTTTGATCAATCCTCGCTTGGTGAGGACTTTTGTAACTTCAATACGTCTCTTTTTCCTGAATGCAAGAGTAGCAGTCGAAATCAAATGCCTTTTTTTTTACCTCAATCTATATATATTCCTGATTAATCCGACAAATATGAAGTATAAATTCTCATCGAGGTTCTGGGAGGATACCACTCATTCACTCTGCTCCCCTTACGTCCTCTAATCTAGTCTACTAGTTTGAAGCTGAATTATTCAAAGAAGATTAAATAGAGCTCCAATGTAGCGATTGGGGGTTTCTAGATTTTTTAAAAACTATGAAATTCTTTTGATAAGATCTTATAATAGGAAAATAGATAACTTGGCTAAGACTGTAAAATAAAGGGAGAATTTCCTTCTTCATTTGATTTATTAACTTCTCCTTTCTAATGGAGGTCTTGAAATGCTTCTCAATTGCTCATATTCAACTTGAAATGGAAGTTGTTCGATAAATCCAAGCATTCCTATGGAGAAATCTTTGTAGAAAGGTGTTGGAACATACGGCATAACAGTCACGTGCCATTGATGAGTTCATCAGCTTGTACTTAAATCCCATCATGAAATAGGCCATTCCAGTGCACTGAGGTGAAACCAACAAAAGGAAACGAATTAGCTTTTAAAAAGGCGCTCAAGAGTCTAGATGTATTTCTCGATAGAAAGTAGAATAAATTCAAAGGCTACGTATACAACAAAGCCTAGAAATATTCATGCTTACCTAAAATAGCTCCGATTCCCATCTCAACCCCTGAGATCTATACCAGATCCACCACAAACTTTGAACGCTATTATAGAAGAAGATGCTGGTGAGATACACAACTTCATTCCGTCATTCACCAGCCAGATTCTGTTCCCAGCGAAATCTAGAAGTTCATGCAAACCAGCTTACCTTAGTAATGCTAAATTAGAAACGGGAGCAGGATTATGATTAAGTTCCAACATGCCCCGGTACTGTACGGGTACCTCATAGTGCTCGAAAGGGTCATGTCCACCGAACGGTATGTTCGGAGCTTCACTGATGCATTAGCTCTTCCATATTCACAGAAAGTAAAGCAAAAGAGCAAGGTTTGAATGTGACTCACCGAGGTAACACCACAAGATCCTCTCACACATACATTGCATAGATTCCGGACCTAAAGCTCTTCTAAACAACGCAAATGGTGCTATTCTGGTGGATAAGTCGCCCTTAATCATGGCCCATAACTGGTAGAACTCTTTATTACTATATTTCCTTCTATCAATATTGTATCCTGACACAGCGAAGAAGTAAAGAACACGCATCATGCTCATATATTTCCGATCAGGAAATTGATGAATTTCTGGGGCAAAACACCAGTAAGCCACAGCTGGCAAACGCACATCGGGATCGCCAGGTGTAATGGCTGGGAGAATGAAGTTGACAAAGGGGTTGGCCGTCTCGAAATTGAGGATTGGCATTGACTCCTGGTACCCGTTTGCGCGGCAGGGGAAAATTCTGGAGTAAATATTCTGGGCTTCTGTGGAAGCACTATGCTGCGGCTGATATGGGCGGCGGGAGGCTTCAATGACATCTAGTGGGATGCAGGTTTGGTAAATATTTATATAAGGCGTAATTTCAACAGGACGTGAAGAGCTGTTTTGACGACGGGTGGAAGTTTGGTTGGGAGTTGTGGCAGATGGCTGATCAAGAGATATTAGATGAAGGAAAGTGATATTAAGGTAGAATGTCTTACACTTTCTGGACGAGAATGCGTAGTTATTGTTGCTGCTGCTCGAGCCTTTAATTGATTCGGATCTATCTTGATAGCAGAGGAGCTTTTAAGAGCCTTTTTGGGAGTTGTACCTGACTGACTGATAGTTAGCCGCAAGTATATTTGACTGAGAATAAAGGAGGAAGCCTACGCGCTTTTGTTGAGCTGGGGAAGCTAACATATTGGTTGTGGGAGAGCTCATGGAATTAGAGGGGGATGCCGGGCTGGAAAATATGACCTGAATGAACAGTTAGCTGAACGTAGTGCAATGTTTTGATATCAATAGAAAGCTTACATTGCGTCCAAGCTGAGGAGCTGGAGATGACATGCTAGCGGCTGGAGAGCTCGTACCTCTAGCAGGAGATGAACTATTTTCGGATGCCTTTCTCGAAGGTTTCTTCATAATCAGTTAGTTGGTTGAAAGGTATAAAAAGATTGGAGGTTCAGGAGGAGCACTTGCGCGAATTCGTGAAGATGTGCGTAGAGGTATGTCGGCCATTTGAGTTAGAAGAAAGGTGATATTTGTGGTAGATGATGGATTGGAATTTAAGGAGGAAGCGGAAATATCGGAGAGCTTGATGTGCACTGGGAATCTCATCGACTAAAAGACTTTTTGTCATTTGATTGTGAGATCGATGGGTGGTCTAACGAGATGTAGCTATTTTGAGGAAAGGAATGAATTTACAAGTCTGTAAAGGGAGTAGGAATTTTATTCTCAACATGGCATGAAAGATCAAATAGCAATGCCGCCTTGCTCTTTCTGCTAAAAACATCGAAATTGGCGGAAGGAACGAATTGAGATGGCTGAGACGAAAGCACCCAATATAGGCCTATCAATAATAAAATGATATTTGGTGAAAGTGGAAGGCTTTCTAGAAGGCGGAGGGCTGAGGTAGTGAAGATTGAACAAGTTTGAAGTTGAAGTATGAAGTGTGAAGTGTGAAGAAGAACTTGAGGAAGGAGGGGCTTTGACTCTGTGTTGGAGTTGGAGAAAGTGGTGATTGAGGACAGAAATACTTAGGCCTGATTCAGGTCTTCTTCCGAGCGACTTCTTTCAATTTCATGGTTTGATTTGTAATTTTATTTTAATAAAGTTTGAGAAATGATTCTATTTGGTTTAAAAAGGTTGGTTTCAGCTGTACTGT
This sequence comes from Chlorencoelia australis, assembly GCA_003988815.1. NCBI lineage: Eukaryota > Fungi > Ascomycota > Leotiomycetes > Helotiales > Cenangiaceae > Chlorencoelia > Chlorencoelia australis. The sequence continues at coordinate 231,611 of QYAN01000038.1, read as the reverse complement.
AGAATGTGCATGGGGATTGTCGTTGCGAAGGTATGCTATTCTCTTTTGAAGTAAAAACCGCAATAACTTCCCTCCTCCCTCTAACCTTAAATCTTTACAAAATTCTAGCTCCCTCGTAAACTCTCAAAATAATGATATGAAAATATATAATATCTCAGTCTTCTAAATTCATATATAGTTTGCAGAGGACATAGAATAGATTACCGAGGGAGAATAGAGGATAGTTTATTATTAGGAGGGGAAGAGATTATTATTAATAGATGGGTAAACAGAGTTGGTGCTGGGGGTTTTATGGGAATGGCGATAGTATGTAGATAGAAATAGAAGTGGAAAAGGAAGAGAGAGTGGAGAAATTTATATGGGAATTGAAAATTGTGAAGCTATAGATAACAAATAAAGAAAGAGGTGGACTTTCTCCTCACCTAACTTACCCCTACCTGACCACTCAGCCATAAAAAAAAAAGCCAAACTTCAGCAAAAAATTCATTATGCAGATTTATCCTATTCTATCCCCATCTCCTCCCCTAGAACAGGAAGTTAGATGTGAATAATATCATTGATCTCAACGATTCAAGAGTAAAAGCTGAAACATTAGATAGAATCCTCTATATTATTTTATTATTTTCTTAATATATTACCTACATCCGCTAGCTAACCTATCCACAGCTATCGCTGGTTCGTCCTATTATCTTCATCATGTAGTTAGTTGAGTATAGTTACCTCATTGTGAAGGTAGAACCGGGAAATGTAGAAAGGAGGAGAGAGAAGAAATATAGTTAAAACTAGCAAAAAAGGAAGGCGTCCTAATTCCTACCCAATCGCCATAAATTATTTTGGATAACGGGCCAGTCCTCACTATAACTATACCATCCGAAATGTAGTATACGAAATTCTCTCCTCTCGGGAAATTCCGGTAGTTAAATAGCAACGCTTCTACGAATTCCTCTTTTCCGAAGTGGCCAAAGTTAATGAAAAGAGCTTCCATTAAGCTAACCTTAGTTTTGAAAACCTTTAACCAACAAATTCCGAATCTTTTTCTTCGATTCATAAAAACTCAGCTAGCCCCACTCTATCCATAAACCAATCTTCTATCCTAACCAGCACCAACATTATTTCACTTCAGGCTCTGAATTATATATTGCATTAAAGGACGTTAGAATTAAGTTATGTGGGGCCAATGTCATAACGGATACTGAGATGAGATTAAGGGGTGCAACTCGCTAATCTCGTGCTAAGATATAAGGAAGCCATTTTCGTTCTCAATCAAATAGCACTTCCGGTTTTCATTTATACAACAGCATTAATTCTTATCCTCGGGAGAGAAATAGGAGAAGTAAAGGGCCGAGAAGAAAGTGGTAGAAAGTTAAAGATTAGTCAATTACCTTGCAGACGCATAGTAAATCAACCTATACCTAAATATCGGGGCGTGACGCAGAATTGCTTAGTAATTGCCCCATAGATCACATTAGAGTGAGGCATTTCCTATTTAAGGGTTTTAAACTCTGAAGATAATGCTTTTTTAGCTCAACTTTTCCAGCCTTTAAGCTAGTTAATTTTCATTTAATTAAAATAAGATCTTCCACCACTTGAAGGTTTGCCTGTTCCACATTCTACCCGCTTTTAACCCACTTCTTGCTACTATTAGCTTAGATTAATTAGGTTAAGCGTTATCTCTGATTTTGTTGCTACAAGATTATAGTAAATATAAGGTATTGAAATTGAAAGTCTGTAACTAGTACGATTAAGGATTCACATAATATTAGAAAAGCCTTACTTCCTAACTAATAGTCAAAAAGACTGCTTCCATAGAAGTACAGGTACAAACTCCGTACCTTAGCCGCCATCGCAGCAGTGAAAAGTCATCAAAACTCAGCAAATTCGGCCCACTCTCGGGAAACTCTAAGCATCGCACCTGAGTTCCTGATGCGGGACCGTATACGACCACGCCGTGTCTTATCGGTCTTAGAAAATTCGCATCTGCAAGGACGCATTATTACCACACCGCCGGATCAGCTTTGTCTACACACCGAACCAATTGGTGTTGGCGAATGTAGGTAATAGTAAGTCGAGATGATTGCCTAACTGGCTGAGAAGAAAGTGAGATCGTGCTCTACTGAAAAAAAAAAAAAAAATACCCCCTGAAAAAACGCTGAATAATTCTCTATCATCCATCATCTGAAAACCCATTGAAGTTTCACGTTAGATGTAAATATCTCTTTTCGACTCGCTCTTGGCTGTCTAGGACATGGTCAAGAAAAACATGGAACCGGACGATCTTCTGAAGAGGTCAAGCGTGAGAAGGCCTGCTATAGAAAGACGTCAAAAATTTCATAGAAGATTATCTTGTCTTCACCATGGTCTAATTGTTGCGTTGAATGCCATTAGTCTCGTCTTGCACCTGACGTCCTCGTATGTTATTTAAATCTCAATTTTCGGATCCAGAAAGACAACACTAATTTATTTGTCGGGTTTGAGAGTAAGACTCTTAGATCGAAGCTAAAGTTTCTGCTAAAAGACAATCTGCTGGAGGAAAGGTGAATTTGCCGATATGGTCCGTAATCGTGGTCTCTTCGGACATCTGCGGAAAAGAGATTGAGCAAATTAACCTAATCTTGTGATAGACGATAATAATTTTCGAGTGCAGGGAGACAGGCAGTCCACTAATTTGACAACCAATAACAATATGAGGCTTGATCTTGAATTCATGCAGCATATTGGTCGTGGAGAGCTCAAGGCAGCCTTGGTAGAGCGGGCGTGGTAGCACATAGAAGATCTTCCACGTAGTTCATTGTTTTGAAAAAATAGCTGAGCATACTGATATAGTCATGTAGTGATGATGAGCAAAAACGCTTGCTGTGTTATGTTCATACAGAATGCCGCATCGCACTCCTAAAGGAGTGAAGAAAATCGGAAGAATCTACCTCCTCTTGCCACCACTCATGAACCAGACAGCGCACCAATATAAATGGAAAATGTAGGACAGCATTGCGAGGGGCGGAAAGAAAGAAGAAGAAAAAAGAAACACAGGGTGAAAATAACAAAGCCCTGGTTGGTTAACTCATCTATCAAGATCCCAGGGTTTCAACTTGGATAGGCCATTCGTCTTGAGGATTTTCGAGGTGCTGATGAACACAGCATAGTGTGAACAAGATCGGAAAAGATAGCCATGGACGCAGGCATAGTGCAATACCTCCGATGAAACAACTTGCTGTTTGCTCTTTGTCCAACCTTAACATCTGAGATTCTGCGACCAAAGTTGGTTTGATTTAGCTCAATGCTGTGGTTTTGCTACGCATGATGCAGTGTTCATGGAGGTGAGAAATTACCCAATTGAAGATTACGGAGAACACTTTCGGGCCTTGCCCCCACAACTGCTGGCTTGAAAATGGAAATCTTCACCACACATTGATTCTTGTTTCCGATGATTCGTAGTACTTTTAGCCTCACGTGCTGTACTATAGCTGCATAAGACCGGGTCATGAAAGATGGGAGAAAAGACAAACTATCGTGGCTTGCACTTGCAGCAATGATTCAAAGTTCATATCCAGTAGAGGAGTGTAGAATAAGCCACTTACGTGGAGTTCTCCCGCAGCATCCGAGTTCTTCGATAGTTATACCAAGCCTAGATTTAATCGTTAGCCACCATCTTGATTAATACAGTCGACGTAACAAACTCTCATATCGAGTCCATCACATTTTATGATGCACGAGCCGGAGAACCATTAGTAGAGTATAAAAAGCTGCCGATGGGCCAGCGACGGTCACCAGACAATAGAATTTGAAAAGCAGAGCTTTCAACCGCGGATAGGGTCTTCACCTGGTGTCGTACATACAGGCTTACATAGCGTTGCAAGCCGGCTTGCCGGATAGCGTGGCTTTGCCAGCAACCGGGAATCAGGATGGCAAATTGATCCTGGCATGCATTCGACGGTGAGAGCGATTGGGGGAAGGGCATGATATTGATTCCGCTCGATGAGAATATTTGGAAGGCAATCAATCCAAACGTCTGGAGCGATTTACATTCTATCTCCACCAGAGCCATGCTAGAAGTCTAGATGCCAGCTGAGATGAATGTCTTCATCGACGATCCACTAAATTATAAGTAACAGGGCGCATAACGCTAGCTTCGTCACCTCCTCAGCAAATTCTGATAAGAAATCTCGGTCTATGAACCATGTAACGAGGTTTCAATGAAGAGAACTCGTGCATTCTGGGTCCTAGGTACTCGATCGATGTACTATCGATTGCCGATTTCGGATGGAGGGCTCCTTGTACATGTGAAGGCCGCTTCAGGCAAGGAGCTGCGGTTTATGCGGGAGATCGAAGTAGATCGAGGGAGACCAGGAGTTGATGAGGACTGGATCTATGTAAGCAAGCTGATATTGATGTGCATCTCTCTCCCTGGGTGATGATAGGGCTGCGTAATAGCGATTAATTCCCGCGGGCTATGTAGAACATCAAGTGGATAATTGAACAAATGAGTGATGTTCACGGCGAGAAAAAGCAATCTTCTTAGCACTCTCGGACATCGCGAAGAGGGGGGGGGGTATTGGATATTGGGGGAGAAGGGGGGTGTCCGGGACTCGGTGGTCCGTGAAGGTAACGCGTCTTGTTTGTTGTGTCTGGACCTTCGTGGGTATAAACGTGGGGCGTAGGAAAGGTGAGGTTGCACAAGGGATTTGAGGGACCAGGGGCAGGAGTGCTCCAGCTGCTCTGGTCGGTCGTGTTGATAGGTTCGCGACTGCTGCATGCCAATCTGTTTCCGCCCTTGTTGTTTGCTCTTCTCGGGGCAAGGCCAATGATAAGTAGTTCTCTGCTCTGCCGTGCTCGAGTTGCAGCTGCAGGCAATGATGTCTGGAAATGGATAAAAGATACGTACTAATATGTAATTTAATAACCATCACATTATCACTTTTTCTATTTTTAAGTCATCAGATGTAACCAGAAAATTGTTGTTATATATTATGAAAACGAAACGAAACGAAACGAAACGAAACGAAAAGCAAAATAATTATATATTAATAAGTGATGATTTGATAATTATAAGTATCAGTGTAAGCATAAGGATGAGGATATAAAACATAAACGCGGGACAAAGAAGCAAAGTACAATATATTAACGAACTCGATAACCCCGCCCCCACTTTGCCACTAACCTTAGCAAGTTTAGCCGAAAGCGGGAGGTGCCTCACATTTTAGCTTCCTTTCTCAGATTCCAAACCTCGCCCTTAACCACCACCACCACCACCACCGCTTCCCCCTTCCATTTCTCTTCTCATGTGTTCGACCTTTCCCACTTCGAGCCTTCTTCTCCGCTCTCTCCGCTCTCTCCGCTCTCTTCCCTCTCTTCCCCCTCTCCCCTCCCTCCTCCCTCCTCTCCCTCCCTCCCCTCATTGATCGCCCATTTCGACCTTGTTCTGTACCTGTACCTAATATGCATCTGCCTGCACCCTGCTCTCTGTCTTGCATCATCCATCCCTCCATTCACATCGGCGACCCGCAGTATAGCACAGCATGCACTCTCAAAGCTGGAATGCACGTCGCCTCACTCTTCCATTGCTCCCTACCCGGTCCTCGGGTCGTGAATCCTATACTACATCCTTGCTCGGCGTGCTAGCCTTGCCATTCATCTTGTCCTACCCTACCTTCCCATCCTTCTTCTCTTCTTTCTTTTCTTCTTCTTGTCATACCCTCTTCTACTCGTTCTTCTGCTATCACCTATTTCTTCATCCACCCCCCTCCTCTCGAAATCGAAGGAGCATGTCTTCAAATAGTACATCCTCATCATCCCATCTACTCACCTGGAACTCTTTAGGCTTCAACAATTATCTCTTTCCCCGCCGCTGTTCATCTGATCCAATTTTTCTCGCCGGCAGCATCGTCGCACAGAATCTCACGGTTTCCTTCCACTTCCCCCTCCTCCATGACCACACTTCATCTGCGATCCCTATACATCCTTCGCCAGATCTGCCCTCCACTCGGAAGAAGATTCAGAGCCTGCAGCTTCGGTTGCCTTAGCCTGATCAAACTACCGTGCTATACTTGAACTGGGATTATCTCATCGAAGGTATGTGCCAGCAGTTATGTTATTTTCCAGAGCTGACTCGTGCGTCATAGCATCAATTCTCTCCAATGGAACCCTGTCTGCCTTCCTTTCTCCAAAACTCCTCGGACACGGATACGAAGATGTCGATGTCTCCTACAAATGCTTTCCCTGTGGTATCCCCGACAATCAACCCTCAAGGATATCTAAATCGGAATATGGACAGTCGTGTTGCAAATATCGTACATCACCCCATCTCCTTACCGCCATTGTCCGCAATCCTTCCGGGGTACGAGCTATCACTTCCGATAGGGTCTACATCACAATACCCATCGCCGACACTATATACTTCATCAGCCGTTACTTCACCATGGGCTTCGTCGTCCCCTCCGTTACCCCAACGGATTCCATCAGGGCCTGCAATTATGACGAGGGATCTCAGGTATGTATTACTTCAAACTGGATATTATCGATGTTTACGTTTCTAGAACACTCTCTCCGCTTCCTCCCCAATCCCCCAAGCTTATATACAACTTGACGATTGTCCAGCAGCCTGTAGCTGCAAGAGCTTGCGGAAACGGTGCCAAGGATAGACGAGTCGTCGATCCCCCGCCACTCCTCTCCCTACAAATCCAGAATCCCAACTTGCCTTTCAGTCCCTCTCCGAGTGACCTGGAGATTATATCGCGCATATACTGCGTAAATGCCGAATTATGCCATCCGGTGGACGATGTTGACGTTCCGGGAAGGCAGTTACTTGGAGAACTGACAATGTGCGGCTATGTTGCAGCAAATCTGCAGGGTGTTATGCTCTGCTGGTTTGTCTTCCCAGACCTATCTGTCAAGTCTATCGGGAAGTACAGGCTAAAGTTCAAGCTAACCTCTATCAATCCTGCTCAAGCCAGCATCCGAATGGAACCAAGTCCTTGGGCGAATGACGGAGAACGACGACCAATCCACTGCACGGTGATTTCCAACGTTTTTGACGTCTTTAGCGCTAAAGATTTTAGAGGCTTTCAACCCAGCTCAGCTCTCACAAGACATCTCATCGCGCAGAGAATCCCGATTAAACCGAAGGCAGGCGTTAGGGGAGCCAGCGAAGCTCTTACAAGGAGAAGTGATGGGGGCGGTGACATGGGTGAAGAGAGTGATTAGGATGAGAGCGAAAACGTGGCCGACAGTGAAGACGGATGCTTCTCTGCGGATGTTGAGGCTGCTCCGCAGTCTGCCAAGCGGCTACGGCGGGACTGATATTTCTGGTGTTTGAATTTGGCCTTCGCTTCGAAGTATTGTTATATTGGATATTACATTCAGATGATTCTGTTGCGAAACGGTAAGAGAGAAAGCGACGAATTTCCACCTGTATACCTATAGAGATTGGTTGCATGATTTGGAAAAAGGTGTTAAAGGCGCGTGTGTTTGTTGATAATTGCTATTCACTAATGAGATACCTTACTTCTCACTTCCTTCAGCCCAAAAAAATCTTGAGTTTCTCAAACAGCGAGCATCCAATTGGTCGTTTCCCTTCCATCAATGTTGTACCACCCCGCAATTGGCTCCAATAGGTCAATTATCACACCCTGATCTCGTTACCTACCCAGCTTCTCGAGCCGGCTAATGCCATCGGGCTGGAGACTTCTTGATCACGGGCCAAAGGACTTTCTTCTTGGAGGACGAATGAAATTCCTTTTAAGGCTAAGCATAAGATGTGATTAAGTGGTAGCTGTGCTCTTAGATGTGACGGTGGCTTGCTTTGGGGGTCAGGATAAGAAGCCGGTTAGAGATATCTTGAACTATGCCGCTCAATCGACATAAATCTCTCACATTCTTTAAACTCCTCATCCACCAATCCTAATCCCAACTTCACCTTACCTTGCTAACCTTTCTTTTCACTTCTCGCACATTTAGGGCGCGGAACGGGTTGGACTTTGGACTTATGGGTTGATCCAAATGAGCCTAGATCCAAGAAATTGGGTTGGATATTGGACCTAGTCCAATGGCCATTCTGGGTTAATCCAGCCCATTGGATTACTCTGCAAATTAAACAAGACAATTTATATATTTAAGTATTACTATATATAAAGACTAACCCAGTAGTCCAGCTCAAATAATATATCTAACCCAATGGACTAACATAATTGAAGAACCCAAGTCCATTGGACAAACCCAAATAAAAATCCAACCCAGATAATCTAACCCAAAGTCCAACTCCATTAGGTTAGATAGCTTTAAAAAAAAGAAAAGTCCAAGTCCAAGTCCAATCCGCGCCCTGTGCATGTTTTAAGCTTATCCATTCATAATAGAAGAATAATCTTTATCATATCATAATACCCCTCCTCTCTCCCTTCCCACCTTTTTTACCTTAGGAAATGTAGAAAATACCAAACGAAATTGGCGAGGATACTGTCTAGTAATGAATGGTACGGTACCGTGATTGCGAAGGAGAATGGGAACTGGGAATAGAGTCGAGGGTTTGGTTGGAAATCTTGCTTGGTTTTAGATTTATAGGTGTAGGAGACTGAATGGTGTCTGTATTCTTCCGATTGCGGAATTTCCGCCGGAGTGCAGTGCTAAACCAATGCTTGAAGAGGCCAAAAGCCTGAGGTGGGTATTCTCTAGTTCCCGTGTATAGTAATTCTTAGATATAAGATTACCTCGAAAAGATGGGTTCACGTCTGGTTGCCGTAGATCAGCCCGCTGAAAATGATGCCGTATTGGACTCGTAGAGCAGAGCTGTGGGATTTGAGATCATGTTCACGAAAGAGCGGTCGAGGAATGCTCATTGATACGCAGCTGTACATTTTAGGATGTTGTGCGCGTGGCGCGTCATTGTCGATGCACGAATTCCCGAAGAATGTCTTCACATGTGTCGATTATTGGCGACAAATCACGGATAGGGATCAGAAGGTTAGAGGGCCTCGAAGTCGGACTGTGAAAGGGAAAGGAAGAACTCGCGTTCATGCTTGATGGATTCGCCAATGAACGGCTACATCGAGTGCGCCATCGCAAAGTTTGGTGCCACGAGCACTAGTAGAATGTAAATAGAAACGTTACTTCTATAACGATCTCAGTAAAGACATGAGACTCTGGCCTGAAAAGGATCTTCAATCCGCTTCAGGTATTCATCGTATGCAGGCTCGTTAGGCTGGTCTAATTGTTGTAAGACCAGCCGAGAGTCTTAATTCGAGATCATGTTTCAAGGTTGTTTCCTTCCTAGACGATTGTCGCCCAATTCCTAGCTATTTTCGCCCTTGAGCCTTTTCAGTATCTTTACGCGACCCATGGATCTCTGGGCTCAGTCCTCCTATCGCAGCCAAGAGAGAGTCATCGCCAGGAATCGCAGTTTTGGCGAGTAGAATTGATCCATTGTATGCTTGGATTTTCGACCAAGTGAAAGAACGTGCCTGGGACTTTGGGTATTGGCGGCGTTGAGAAGAACTTGCTGTTTTGCAATAAAGAATTTGTCGTGCAAAAATTAGGGAGGCTGCAGCTACCCGTAGGGATAGAAGTTCGAATACCTAGTGAATATTGGAATGGAGATATAATCCAGTAATGCTGCTTGTCTTTGAATCGCTCAACCTACCATCCCCTCGCAAATTTCACGCACGAGCAAATTCAACCCCTTTTGCCTTCGCTCCTGCGTACTGCTTAAGAACAACGCAGCCACAGGCCATGCATGGATCCCAGCATTTTCCTCCTTCGCTTTTATCTTGACACCTGAATTAGAAAGCAGCTTGACCAGATCTCGAATTTCTGGCGCGAAAACCTCTTCAGATCCGTATGAGATGAAAAACCCATTCGAGGGAGAGGATCTTCTCCACCATTCTGGGTCTTTGCAATTGCTAGGGGAAGCCATTGGGTCTGCGAGGGCGATTTCAGAGGAAGCGTATTGAAGAGCATATATACGAAGATTCGAGGCATCCAGATAATCGCTAGGAGTGTTTTTGTCCTTCTTGGAAACTAGAGTGACCCATGGGGAGATGAGAACTGCCATTCCTGGGAGTTCTAATCGCTTCTTGTTTGAAATCGGATCAACTTTCCCTTTATCACCTTCATTTCCAAGATGAAGAAGCAAACTGAGAATCAAGGTTGCACCGGCAGAATCACCGCCTACGCAAATCTTGGAAGGATCTTTGATAATCGATAAAACATGGTTGTATCCAGCAATTGTTTCCGCAAGCTGGACAGGGTAACATGCATCGGGGACCAAGGTATATTCAAGAGTAAATATGGCTGGATTGCAGAATCCAGAAGTCTTCAGTAGGCTCAGCCACATCAATAAGAATTCCAGATAAAAGTATCCAGATCCCATGGAGAAACCACCCCCTGGAAATATTTAGCAACTACGAAGGGAATTATTCAACAGGAGAAGTAAAGTACCATGGGCATAATAAATAATGATATCTGGCTTTTTAAGCTTGTCTCCAACAATATAAATTCCCCTGAAGCTATCCTGAAAGAGGATAAGTATTGCTACCCATATGAAGATCCAACTACACACCTGTTCTATTTCATGCCAATAAATAGGGGAATGGAAATACCCATGTCTCAGCATTCTAAATCTTAGAAATGGCAAGGCAACTGGTTTAGTGAAGAAAATTCTCCCAATGTTTGCTGGGATGTAGGCGAATGCGTATCGAACACAGCGAATGACAATGTCTTCAAAGAAGGATGCCTGCTGGACAAAGGGGTTACCGTTTTGATGTCGTGTAAAAAAGTGATCATAAATAAAAGAGGAGGGAAGTTTTATTACTGCTAGGCCTTAGCTTTTTGTGTTTTGTTTCTTTAGATTGGAACCGTACATAGAAAAGGCAGAGCTTGGAGACCACAGCTCAGCGTTGGGAAGAAGCCAACATGAATGATGAGTTGAGGGGCGAGAAAAATAAGGAAAACAATGCAATCTAGCCAAGAAACCTGACCCAAAATCATGTTGCATAAAATTAGTATCAATTGACTCAATTGATACTATTCCGAAACGTGACTGGAAGGAACTGGAGGTTGTTCTCGATGGTTGTCGATTATGGTAGATGAAGTGAAACAACCATAGCTAGAAAAAGAAGATCAGCAGAAGAATTAGCTTAGCCTTTTATATAGAAGCAGATCTATTACCTATGAGTCTGATCAAAAATTTGGGATAAATTTGAAATGTTTTGCTACAAAAGTTGGAAGACTTCACTGACGTCCCAAACATCCACGTGATTCTGGCGCTAAAATAATCAGGCTAGAACGCTACCTCGATTTCTTTTTTTCAACCGTGGATTGATGCAGGCACTTTGTAGGAGAACTGAAAGCACAATTTCATGATACTCCAATCCACCATCTTCCAACATGTCGGCGCCGACAGCCGCTCAGGCTGAGCTTATCAGGTTCGTCTGTACTCTCACAGAGCGCTTCTGCGATGGCTAATTGAATACCATAGCTCTTTGTCTGGAGATGAAATTCCTATCAAACTACGATGCGCCATTTGCAGTAGATTGGCTGTGAATGCCTTCCGTCTGCCATGCTGTGAACAGGCAATATGCGAGTCTTGTAAGTACCGACCTATAGTTATTCATTGTCTTGCGCCTCTTTTCCTACTGCTAACGCTCAAGATAGGCCAGTCTACTTTATCGACCTCGTGTCCGGTCTGTGAACATACGCCCGTTGCTGCAGAAGATTGCAAGCCGAACAAAACCCTCCGAACTACAATCAAGGTCTTTCTGCGAACAGAAGAGAAGAAACGCGAAACTCTCCGTGTCAAAGAAGCAAAAGAAACCCCTCCTGCGACACCACAAGACGTCGCACCCCTTCATCTAGATGAATCTACACAAGTTGCCCCTTCAACGGTTCCACAAGACGAATCAACTCCTACAACTGAGATGAAGGATGAACTCCCTGCACTTGGTGCTGCAGTGGATGATGTTCTTGTTCTGAACAGGGATGAACCGTTGTTGGAAGAACGGAAGGATATCCCACAACTCTCTATTGAGGTATGTTGTAGATTCGACTCTTATTAGGTTATCACCGCTAACTTTCTTGTAGGAGATCGCACCAGGCCAAGAGCCATCAGATGATGCTAAACTAGTTGATAATCCTGTCGCAAGCGAAGAGGACACACAAAATAGTGAAGGTCAGAAAGCTGCAAACGGCCAATTGACTGGACAGTCTGTGGCCCAGGGTTTTGGAGCTGGATTTGGTTTCAATCCTGCCGCTCCTGGAGCATTCCCGATGGGATTTGGAGGGGATTTCAATCAGATGCAGATGATGATGATGCAGAATGGTATATCCCCAAACAATTTTGGAAACTTTCCAATGATGGGTATGTCTTCCTGAGCCGAGGTTGTTTACACGGATATTAATATTTATTACAGGAATGCCTAGCATGCCTGGCATGGGCATAGATCCAATGTCAATGCAGAACATGTTCGTGAATGGTGGTTTTGGTGCGGCTGGTCTAGGCATGAACGGCGGCATTGGGATGGGGATGGGAATGGGAGGCTTCGATGGTGGTGTTGGTTCAGGATTCAATAATGGGTGGAACCCACAGCAAATATGGAATGTCGGACCAGATAATTTCAATCATCCAAATGCATCAAGCATAGGACTTGGTGATTATGGATTAAATAATTCTGGATTTGCCCCCCAATCTACAGGATATAATCAAGGTAACTATGGACGCCCAAACCAGTACAATGACTACCAAAATAGCTATGGTTATCAAGGACGAGGTCGTGGCAGAGGCCGTGGAGGCTTTAGTCAAAACCGTGGTGGTTATGGTTACGGTTCAACTGAGTCTTCTTCCCAACAATTTCCCCAGCAGTTTGGTGGTCAACAGTTGAATGGGACAGAAGCTGGATCTGTACCCACTGGTCCCAAATCTGAATCAGAGGCTGAACCTACCAGCAATGTGGATGAATTTGGCAGAGAAATACGCCCAGTTTCTCCAGAGAAAGGAGAGGCTTCCATCGAAGCAAAAGACGAAGATAAGATAGCTATCCAGGAAGACGTACCCTCAACAACAGCAGATGTCAACGGAACTGAAGTAGATCCAAATGCTTTTCCCCAAGATACTGTATCCGGAGAGGTAGATGAAAACTCTCCACAACCGATCCAATCCCTGGAAATACATGAGTCAAGTCACAATGATGCATTCATGGCCCAAAATACATATGGTCAGAATGCCATGTCTCCAATTGATCCTAACTCTCGGGCTTTCAACCCAAATCGAGGCGGATATTCGGGTCACTCTCGGGGTGGTCGAGGTGGAAGTTTTGGAGTTATGCAGCCTCCTGTTGTAAAAGCTATTGACGTACCTATTAATGCGCCTACTGGTCCAAAGGCCATGCGTGAAGGTTTACCAAACACAGGTCTTTCTAGTGTCAAAACTCGCAATTTTTCGATTTCGGCTCGGGCCAACACCAATGAAAGCGCTAGGAATAATATTAGTGTAGCCCCAGATTCTGCAACGAAGGAATTTCGGAGTAGATCACCATCGCAAGAGAGAGACAGAAAACGATCAAAATCAAGATCGAGAGATCGAAAGAGAGAGCGTAGTCGGGAGAGACGCCATCGCAGGCATAGACACAGATCTACCTCGAGGTCAAAATCTGAAGATGAAGAGGAGACTGAGAAGAGAAGAGAAAGAAGAAGAGAGCGACGCCGCCGTGAAGAAGAAGGCGACAAAGATGAAGATGTTGACGGAGCGGAGAGAAAAGATGTCGATGAGAAAAGAAGAAAGAATGATGAAGACAGATCTAGATCAGCATCTCCTACTGATTTAAAGAGAGATAGTCATCGAAGTCGCCGAGACAAGGATAAGTACCGAGATCGGGATGACGAGAAAGCTACATCACACAAACACCGATCTAGTCATCGCTCCCGTCGAGATGATCGATCCAGAAGTCGGGATCGAGATCGGGATCGAGACAGAGAACATCGCCACCGCGCAAGCCGACACACTTCCCACGAACCCGTAGAAAAAGACGATACACCTGCCCAAACTCCTGTCGAAACCACCGATACTACATCCCGCAAATCCTCACTCCTCACCAATGGCGCTAAAGGCATCGAAATTAAAGGAGCAAGTTCTCGAAAACGAAACAGCACGAATGATATCGACATTCCGATATCTATTCCTACTGGTCCCAAAAACTCAGGTGGTCGAGAAAGGGAACGACCAAGCCGAGTCGCGCGTGACGAAGAAAAAGATCCAAGTTCCTCACATCGTTCTTCTCACCGTCGAGATTCTGAACGCTCTACCCGTGGCGATCGTGAGAAAGAAAAAGAGTCCCGTGTGAAAACTACAGCTACACCAGTCGTTGAAGATCCCTACAAAGAGCGAGAACAGCGAAATAGAGAGAGACTTCTTAAAGAAGCTCAACGAATCGCGGGCTTGACTGCTGGTTTGGCGGGTAGGAAACATGGCAGAGGGGATGATGATGATGTGAATGGTGGTGGAGGTAGAAAGGGTAGTAGGAAGAAGGGAAGGAAAGATACGGGGGAGAGTGAAGAGGCGAGAATTACGAGGTTGGAGGCTGAGAGGGAGAGTGCGAGATGGGATTATTAAACCACTTATTAATTTACTTGGAGCTGGATGTAAGAGGTAAGTTCGTTCTCTTTTCCATTTGGGTGAAGAAATGGGAAGCGCATTAGGAAGGGAAGACATCTTAAATAACTCATGGGAAGCATGGGGGCTCTCGAGTCGATAGATCCATGGTGAGTACTTATGGTGGTTGGCGAGCTAGCTAAGAAAGAGCTTTTCGTGTAAGAATTGGTGGTGGTGGTTGGTAGGCAGCTTAGCAATGCCAGATATTATAATACTTTTCTTAACATTTTAATGTGATCTTGAGTCGACTAATCCAATTAAACCTTGAAAACTGATAAGAATCGAAGGAGATATTAGAGGGGTTGTATCTAACTGAAAAAAAACAAAAAAAAACAAATTAATAAGAATGTAAAGGGTTGAACCCTTGCTGAGGCTCAGGCGTGGCCTGAGCAATTCGTCATAACTTAAGTGACTTGCGGATGAGCCACATCTTACCAAGATGATCTGCAGATCTATATTGGCATAGTAACGATCCGTAGATATAAGGTTGCCATCCGCCCCTATCTTTATTCTTGATCTTTATTTAAACCTTTTATATAGTTTAATGCTAGACCTTGTTTACGAACGCCAGTTCTATCAAGCCCGTCACAAAGAATTTCTACTAAAAAGACTTACATAATCTTCTGAAATTTAAGTCGATATAAAACAAAGTGTTGGAATATTCTCAGTTCGCCTTCCCTCGCCTACTTACCAGATTGGGACTAGCGCATGACTTATCGAGGCATGCGCATATATCAACACCACATGTAGCACGTAGAGAATAGAACCATACCTGAACCAACTTGTTACTTACTATTCCCTTGTTATCTTTGTTTTTCGTAATTGCAATTACCGGTGATACCTTCACAAAGCATATATATCTTAACGAAACCGATTTAGGCGAGAATGCTTAATCTTCGGGCAATTTCAAAATTGTCAAGAAAGATCCTATAATAAGATCAACAAGAATCCGCCAAAAATAATAATTTCAAGAGTGTTTTTGCAACTGCCGTGCTAATGTATCGTTAGTGCTTGAATTGCCTCGTCTTCAAGATGAAATGTAGGCAACTTACAATCGAACACGAACCTCCACCTAGCATTTGGATGGAAGGGTGGAATCCTAACCATCTACAATTAATGTTAGTATCAATGCTTGACTGCTTGATCGTAACTAGGCTGAGACATACTGGACCACAGAAGCGTGTATTATTGTTTTGAGCAGCGAATGTTTATTTGAAAAGATGTAGTTACAAGAGAGTGGGGAGAGGGGCGAAGATTAGGTGGGCTGTTGCTTAAGGGTTGGCTTTTAGAGAGAGAGGGAAAGAGTTAAGAAAATTGACATTAGTAGTAGGAAAATAATCTGTTATAGCTTTCTTTTAATTATTATATACTTAACGGCTATTATACAATTACTTTTTAGAGTTAATCCCGTGACTTCATGTGATAAGTTCTTACTAAGTTCTCGCTCAACCCTTCGATCCCAACTTGGTTGAAAGATTCCAGTGTCCATGCAATCACACCAACTCACCTACGAGTCTCTTTCGAGTAAGACCATGTTTGTGGAATCTGGAAGATGGGAAAGCTATATTTCTCAATGTTTTCACTTTGTTAATCTCCCATGTTGAGGGCTCCTAATGCGATGATTTCTAAAATAAACATTTAGATTAGAAGACCCCGCTTCACACCCCTCAAAAATGGTCCAGTGGCCGTGGATGAAACAATCCTTCCTCGCCGAGATATAATTACTTATGACTTTGATTTTATAAGAAGTTGATCCCCTTGTCAAGCGGCCTTTCGCGACCTCAAGGCGCTTCCAAATCTCAGATCCTTCTGTTGGTTTTCTCTATCTAGGCCCCGCTGTCATCTTCCTCGGCATCGCGCTTTCTGATGCGCAGCATGAACAAGTCAAATTGGATTGGGGTCTTCTAGCAGGACAGCCTTCCTTTGGAGGCCAGCAGGCTATAGTCTTGTAACATTTGTTGGCTTTGTATTAATTCATCTCTTGATCCGTTGGTATTACTCTTTCATTTTCTATTCTTACATCTACCTTCCTTCTTTCTTCGTCCTTGATTTCTGCTTCTTTTGGCATCTTGAAAACTTTTACATTCGCCTCTTGTCTTTGCAAAACTTGTAAGCAGCAAAGCACACGGCTTCCTCCGTGTATACATTCATTACAGTTTGAATTTTCACTCTTTCTTCTCAACGTCTAACTTGAAGCAACAATGGCGGTTGGAGTTTCTGCTTTCCTCAGATCACTTTTGGCTTTCGATGCTCGTGGGCTCAGTTCGAAACCAGTAGAAGTGCCAGCAGAGCTGAGAGCACTATCTGAACGTGATACCGGTGGAGGAACCTCGTATACAGGTGGCGACCTTACCTGGTACGATAATAATGGACATGGGGCTTGTGGTCAAATCTATACGGAGCAAGATAATGTCCTCGCGGTATCACAGCTTCTTTACGATCAATACGGCACTTCCAACAACTGTACACTGTGCAACAAAACGGTTACTATCACATTCGAAGGCAATTCGATGGTGGGAACGATAACAGATCGATGCGAAGGGTGTGCTTTCGATAGCATTGATCTAAGTCCAGCTTTAATGATGTCACTCGTAGGAGGAGGAGCAGCAGGTGTTTCCGCTACTTCACATGGTCGTTATACGGGTGGAGCCTCATGGTCATTCAACGACGGATTCATAGCCTCCACGGCCCCTGCAGTCGGCGCTAACACAAATATCCCCACGGATGGCAAAAACACAGATGGCTTAGCACCCACTTCTATCGCTGCCGTAGCTTCGACTTGGGTCGCTACTACCCCTATTCCCACCACACAACCAGCCGTTGTTGGAGTTTTACCCACAACATCCACGGCAGCTGTGTGGACTGGAGGAAACGGAGCAGGAGCAGATAATGTCGGTGGTTCAATGACTAGTATGTGGGCTACTACTACTCCAACTAATGTCCCCACTAGCCCGCCAATTCAACCTGGTTGTACGGGTTGGTATCTCGTCCAATCAGGCGATACCTGTACGTCCATCGCAACTGGCTTCAGCATTTCGCTTAGCACATTCGAGAGTTTGAATGGTTTAACAGATACAACTTGTTCCAACATATTGGCTGGAGATTTCTACTGTGTTGGGAATTCTGGCGGTTCTGGAGGTAGTTCAGCTACTGGTGGCGGGAATGCGAATACGGATATAGCTATTACGACGAGTTCTGTGCCCGCAGCAGGAGGTAGTGTAGCGGTTCTAATGAGTACGGTCACGCAGTACACGACAGTTTGTGCGAACCCAGCTAGTGTAGGAGGGGCTAGTTTAGCAGCGGCGTCATCATCTGGGAATGTTATGCCTTATAAAAAGAGGGCGAGGGCGCAGGGTCATCTTTATTGATTCAACACGTTACATTGAATGGGATGGAATGGCAAGCATATACAAGAACGATTTAAATTATTTTAAAGCAGCATATTCTCCTTGATGGAGAGATCAGGGCATGTATTATTGTAGGGTAGGTAGCTTAGGGAATTTGTTAATGTTACTGTACTGTACTCTTTCTTTCACCATACTTATCTGTTTGTTGTTTTGGTGGCATAGGCGAATTGGAAATATGTATTGCACTGATGGAGTTGGAGTCGTATGATATGTTGGAATGGAGGATTTAGTACGTCATATTGTTCTTTTTGTGGCGATTAGTTGTATTATATGGCATATATATATCTGAGAGAAAGCTAGCAGGTTGGCATCTGCTCGTATAGCTGACAATTCGTTTTGTCATGTCAATTTGTTTTCATTTTGGAATTGGTTTAATCTTATTTTATTTTAAAAAAAAATTTGGTCTTTTTATTTCTGATTGTAGTCATGATTTCACGGAAGAGCTACCATCTATTCTAAATTTTGTTGAGATAGATAAGTCTAGTGATTTTAAACGCCTGTTTTGAATTTCCGTCGAAAATTCCACAGAGCATTTTCACTTCGACTTTTCGAGGAGTATCTACTTTCATACAGTTATAGCATCAGAAGGTATAAGGCCGGTGGTAATACGTGACCTCAGGTGGTAATATACAAGCAAAGAAAAGTTCGAATCAAGAGAATCAATAATCAAGAGAGGGCAGTAACTCTTAATGACTTCTATCCGTCTCACAATAGATAAGGACTAGCTTACTAGAACCACATTAGAGCAGCTCATAATGTAATCTTATTATGCATAAACCTCATTTAAGATTCAATCGACAATGGCGAAAATAAGTGAAAGAAGTAGTGGCTTCAAATTCAGGAGTTTCTTACTCGTCATCTCCGAGAATCACTAGTTGTTTTGCATATTGTTAATAGGCAGCTCGCTAATATAGGGATGAAAGGCTGCGCATATACCTCAAGTATCTTGGCTTTCACATGCACAATTATGCAATCTAGACTGCTTTAGACAATTCCGGCCTACCTTGGAAGAAATAGTGTTGATCGGGGGGGGAAGAGCATTATTAACTGTATTTAAAGAGAATATACTATCTCAAGATTTCAAAAATGAGAAGATAACAAAGGAATGAGAAGAAAGATTTTAGTTGATTAAAACGGTTTTATTGTAAACCTAAGATTTGTACTTAGTTCAGTTAAAGTCTCCTCAACCCTGTATTCCTTTCTTAGCTATTTCCGATGTTGGAAGTGGAGGGGGAAATAGGAATGAGAATGAGAAGAGAAGTAGAAGGGGGGAAAGTGGGAGAAGTCGGGGAAGTAGGGGAACAGAATGAGAAGAGGAAGGAAAATAAAGAAGAAAGAACAAAGAAGAAATGGCGAGAAGGGAAGAGAAAGGAGGATTAAATCTCTTTGCATATCAAGGTTTAGAGATATTCTCCATCAAAATTTTGCCTGGAACGGTCAACTGGATCATCTTAACTGAATCACCCCAATTGGATCACCTCAACTGGATCACACCAACCGAATCATAACGGACCATCCAAGATCGGATCACACCAAAGTGCTTTGTTTGGACTAACTGTTCACTTATATCTAGCGTCCCTGGATTCTAATAGGCTATAGCCACAATAAATCCATATTGTAACTCCGCTAGCCACCGCAACCGTGATTCCACAACCCCCCTATTCCTCAGCACCAGCTTTCTTCCTCTACTCTGGCCACGAGAAGAATATACACAGCAGGAGCTCACCAGAGAGGCAGTGCCAGCTACCTCTCCAGTCGCCTGTGAAGCAATGATGTAAAGGGATCTGAGGAGTCTCTTGGACAACGGTAGATATGCGGGTGAAGCTTGGCGTTATGTAATGCTTTTGATGTACTCTTTTGCATACATGCGGCTGAAGCACTTGATAAATTCCATAGGAAGAGAGTAGAGCCACAAGCGGCTCAAGTACAAGTACTATCCACTGTGAGATGGGAATGCCAAAGTTCAGGAAGAGGAACGGCCACATATCATGACGAGAGAAGAGAGTTTTAAGAACAATTACAGTATCCCATGGGATACCTTGCATGACCCTCTACCACCATCTATGTTTCAAGACTTCGTCCATCATTACTCGAGCCGCTGGGTCTAGATTTGTCATTCCAGATCTCATGTTCTTGGTCTCGGGACCGAGCTCCTCCCCCCACTGCTCGAATCTTAGTCTAGGCTGCTCCTTCGCTGTTACTTCAGCCACGTCGGACGCTTTTTCAGAGCGAAATTCCATGTCTCATCGTTGACTTGGTGGAGGAGCCCGGTGCGAAGCGGCCCAAAATAGAGAAAATGTCTAATCAAGATCTCTTGTTCCGGCTTTATACCTCTCTTTTCCAACTCTTTCCAGTCATTCAAGAGCAGCAGTTCTCCAGCATATATGCACTGTAAACAGAGATTAGCATGGGTTCTTGGAATAGAACATCTAGCAAGACAGAATGGTTAGTGAGAGACCTTGAAGAGCAATGTCTGGAATGCGCAGCATTGTACCTCTATGGATCCAATCTTTAGCATGCAGTTCTTGTAGCGCCTCTCCTGTGCGTCGCAGGATTTTCTTTCTTTCGGCCGTAGGAAGGTCTGGATGGTCCCGAACCAAGGCAAGTAGAGTGTCTCGAAAATAATCATATACCAAAATGCGCTCCTCTTGGTTGTAATCGATGTGCATTCGAAGTCGACGAGTACCTGCAAAATCGCTTTCGAGACGTTGCGACAGGACGATAAGGAAACGCACATCACAACGAAGCCATGTTCAATCCTTGAGAAGCATGGACCACACACCCCGCGGGGAGCGCGAAGCGCGAAGCGCAAAGCGCAAAGCATCGGGGAGGAGGGCGGGAGTCGCTTAAAAGCGGAAGGAGAAAGTTGACAGGCTTCGAACGTCGAAATTTCATTTCGACAGAAGCTTGCTGAATACTTTTCCGTTAAAACTTAAATACCGCCCTTCAATATAAAAGTATTCGACTGCATTGGCCATGGCTCTCTTTGCACTAAAATCATATCTGATACGAAAGCCATTATCATTTTTAGTCCAGTCCTTCGGTGCAAGCCGCCTGATCAACAACAGCCTTTTGGGGTATTTTTTGCTGCCTGTGATGCATAGGTAGTGATTTCTTGTTGAGGGTTACTTTTTTAGGGTGGCTTTTGAGGAGGAAAGGGTTGGAGGAAGAGGAAGATAGTCTCCATGTAAATGTTTTCAGTGATGCGCAAAAGGCATTAGAGATGATCTCCATTTAAAATAAGCATGAGGGTGATCCCAAAATAAAATTCAGGGAGAGCCCAACTTGGATGCTGGCTGTTCAAAGGACTTTCAGTGGGGACGTCCTCACCAAAGGGAGTCATAATCAGCTGCTCCCAAAAAGGGATGAATCATAGAGGTGGATCATCTATCTCCATCATTCCGGGCAAGGCCTGTATTAGACGCAGGCGGCTGAAATAGTAGATAAAGTATGATGATGAAAGAGTAGGACAGAAAAGCGTGGCTGAATGCACATGCCTACCGCTTCGTGTTGCCTCAGCGCATGTAATCGTTTCTGTTAGTCGCGAGAACTTCAAATCATCTAACATCCTACCTCTTCCCTCATCCATGCCTGTGGCATACAAGACTCGCTCGTCTCTATCAAGGGACAGATGACTGGCAGTACATCGATAGCACATTTTTTTAGTGGCATAATTTTTGATGGATAAAGGATCAAGTTCGAAAACTTCGAAGAAGGCTACAGTTGCTTTGATGATGGCGTATAATAAGGACGAAGTAGTCTTTCTCTTTCTTTATCAAGGAGAAGAGTGACCTTGGAACACGTTTTCGGAGCCATAAGGAGAGGTGTTAGGGGTGGTGAGGTAAAACACAGGTAGGAGAAGAGGTATTGGGAGGTAAGAGAAGGCGAGGAGAGGTAAAGAGAGAAGAGGGGAGGGAAGGTAGAAAAGGCCCGGAGAGGTAAAGAGAATAGAGAGGATGTGAGGAGAGGACAGAAGAGGTGGGGAGAGGACAGGAGAGGTGGGGAGAGGCAAGTTTAACCGCTTTCTGGAAACACCCAAGTAAACCCTCACCAGTTATTTACCCGGCTATACAGCAACCAGTTTCCACTAGTCACTCGTAAGATCCCATTTGCTATGAGGTAGAGAAGGCAATGTAGTAACGGCTTTCTTCTCAAAGGATCTTGTTCACTTCACATTCCACATCATGCTACCGGAACTAGCCTTCTGTGTGGCAAGTTCCATGATTGTCTTGAGTCTCATTCTCCTTGTAAGAATGGAACCTTTCACTGTAGTAGCATTTAAAATCGAGTTGTACTCTCTAATTGTAGAGCACATGGGGCTATCCCGTTATCTTTGTGGTTGTGGTTCTTAGTCGAAGTACCCAATATCATGATCTTTACTACTCTACTAGCACATATATTATTACGTGGATTAATGGCCTTATCCTCCTTGGCTCGAACTTCAGCAGGAAGGGTGTCAAACACTTCTTTAATAAGCCTTGCAATCTTTTGAGGAATCTAGAAAGATGTCCTCCCGCGTTTTGTTCTTTCTTCCCCTACCGATTCGCCAACCATGAGCAGAGAATTGGCTGAGGCAGCTTAATTTAGGGGATATAAGAATTCAATAAGCCCTAAATTGCTAAATTGCTAAATATGCCAAAATGGCAGCTGGGAAGGTCAGTGGTAAAGGATAAAAGATCTATCTCAATAGTTATTCTTCGAGAAAATGGAAAAAGAAAACTGCTGAAAGATATCGGGGAGATTCTTGACTCAACAGCTCGAAAATGGTATTCCGACCGTGGCATCTCCTACCGAAAAGGTTACCTCTGGGACCGGAAAATCGTCTTTTAGCTTGTCTATCGCTGGGTATTTTTGGTTTGTACATTTATATCCTTAGCTTTTCTGCTATTAACGAACCTAGCTTAAAGTGTTAATTTGCTAAGCTTCCAAGTCGCTGTATTATCCTTATAGAAGATATCGATGCTGCCACTTCGAAACGACCCGGACAGGATGAAACTGAGAACTCTCGGTAGATAGTGTTTCCCTCTTAGAAGGCAAATCTAGCTGGTCTCTTTTATCTTATCTTCAAGCCTATGGAAGATGATATTGCGAGACTTGAAGATGCTGTAGACTCGAAGGATGTCTAAAAGGTCTATGAGACGTTCTAGTAAGTCAAAGGGAAGAAGAGATTCAGAAAGTCGAGCCATTGGCAAAGGAGTTTGCTGCGAATGTACCGGAGTTGAAATTTAGCTCAGCTGAAATTTCGTCATTTCTTTTGAAACATCGACAATCACCCAGAGATGCAATTAAGAATGTGGAGACATGGATAAAAAATTATATTTAATGCTAGAAGCTGCTTGCCATGCAGAGGATTGGATTATCTTTCTAATAACCTAATTGTCGAGCCACTTCTTGTCGCCCCATTGACATCTCATTCATAAATCGTGACCTGACATCAGATGTCATGCCTGTAACATTGGCGTTGCCATTGTTGCCCAAGGCTTGCTTCTCCATGAAAAACTGCTTCCTCTTCCGATTTGGAGAGCTCTCCACAAGAGCTTCTCGAAAACCTGGAATTATTTCTGATCGCTCGAAGTCAATCAACATAACTCGTCCCATCTCTTGATTCCAGAACATATTAGCTGTTCGTAGATCTGCATGTAAGACCCCAGCGTGATGAACATCCTCAATTGACTGCGTTATCATGGCATCCAATGTCTTCCGATCCTTACTTTTCAAAGCATTGCTTTCATCCAAGGATTCTCCAGCCCATGAGAGAATCATCATATGCACGATCAGCACTCCGATATCATAATAGTATGGATGTGCAAGATCCAGACTCCCAAGACAAAGTGGTATACAGATGCCTTGGATATCCGTTAAATGTTGGTAGACCCGACACTCGTGTTGAAGATCCTTCACAAACGCTGCCACTGTGCCCTTTGCTGCCACCGTATAACCGTGTGACGTGAGAGTGACCTTAAACAACGCCCCACGAGAACCCTGCTTTCCCAAGGGATAGCAATCGTCATCCAGATTCCTATCAAGCTGCTGGCGTAGAAGGATAAGAAACATTTGACGATTAAGTCGATGTTGGTTGCTCTCTTGCGTCCCTCTGCGATGATCTGCCACATTAGGACAAGAAACGTCCAAGCGTCCCCCTTCTACGAGTCCTTTTAGGCACTGTTGTGTACAGAACGATCGCCTTTCCCTTTCCTCCAGATGAGAAGACTTTGAGCCGCGCGTACGAGAGTCGCGTGTAGGTTGAGCTTGTCGATTTTGACGGCTTTGCACACGGCCAGGAGGTCGAGTAGGCGTGGTAGGATCGTGGTCAGATGTATCAGGCGAGTCCTGGTCGTCATCAAAGGTGGGCGTACCCGGAGGACGGCATGAGTTGCTAGTAAGAGGTTTTCTTGGGCGGAGGTTCATAGTGAACTTGCGCGTAGCGGAATATACTTTTGGATGATATTCCGAATCTGGGGGAGACCGCCGTGTATCACTCGGTATTGAATGAAGAGTGGTTTCGTAATCCACATTCCAGGTATGCAATGCATCTATCGCATCCTGACGCCATCTTTGATTCCTAGTCGCTGAATCCAATGCTAACAGACTAAAAGCTAAGACCTGACTAGCTGCCGTACGATGTACAAAGTCTTGACCCACTTCCTTTTGTGCAATCACATCATTTTTAGGCTCGATCAGGTGATAATATACTGTTGTAGGATCATCAAATTTGACACGAAGAAAAACAAAAGCTTCGCCTGTAGTGATGTAACCATACTGCGTTCCGCCTTGGATCATATATGAAAAGGTCTGCGTTATAACAGATGCTACCAATCGATCAGCGTGATATTGAAAGTGATCTGGGTGTCCAGCCGGTGGCGCTTTTTTACGATTGACAATAGATATTATTTCCATTTCCCGAAGGCCAAAGCGAAGACTGGCAAGAGTGAGTTTGTGAGATGCTTTGTATTCAATCACGAACGCAAGCCTGCGCAGCGCCTTGTTCTTTGAATCTGTGTAGACGCAGATTTGATCAGCTCGCAGACCGCTGAAAGAGGGTGTCGCACGAGTGGGTGTAGAAGGCGTCGCAGGAGTGGGTGTAGAAGGTGCTAAGTTCTCGAGTCGTTGAGTGACTTCCTCCTCCGCATCACTCAGCCCGTTAGCGTGATTGTCGAAGCTAATCCCATCGGCAAGTGTAAATTCGTCTTGCAGAGTATTGAGAGATTGCAAATGCCGGATGATTGAGGCAACTGGGGTTTCTGTAATGTCTCTTTGAACATGTGCAAGATCTGCTTCGCTGGTTAATTTCCGGTCAGCGACCCTTTTCCCGAGTCCGTCTATGAATTCAATGGATTCAAAAACCCTCTGCTCATCATGATCTGCATATGCGACATGAAGGCGGCCCTGAGTGTTTTGTTGAATGTCGAGGAAATCATTCCATGGACGGAGCCGGTCTGGACGGAGTTTGTCCGCTGGAGATGTAACGGTTCCTTGAGTGGTGAGAGCCTGATTGGTCTCAACAGTTATTGACTGGAAGAGAGGGGTATGGCAAAGACCCAGGTACTCATTGAGAGTGGTTCTGCGGGTGCGCTTCTCGGCTTCTTCGCGCCTTTGCCGTTCCTGTTCCCCATTTGCAAGAGCTTCCCGAAGCAACCGCTCAAGTTCCAATTCTCTTTTGGACGACATGTCTCTTCCCAAAAGTCCGAGATATTAATATGGGATTGTTGTTGGATGGAAAGCATGAGGTTGAAGTGGAGTTGGGGTGGGGTTCTGGTTAAATACAGTGCTCGGCTAATAAGCAAGTTCGACCTTACCCAATTTGGCATATGACTCACGAGATATCTGTCAAGGCCACGGAAGAGGCGGCTAATGCCACTGCAGCAAATGGCCAGGAACAAGCTCATCTTTTAAAACACTTTAGCACTTATATTGTAAGGTGGATTGAGGCTATTGAGGCTAGCAGCTTCCTTATATATAACTGAGGGTTCTCTGTACTTAGAATCGACACGTTTTTCACCACAATCACTTCTTTGTTCATGTTCATTTTATTTTTGTTCTAGTCACTAACGCCGAACCCAACTGTGGTGATATTCATTAGCTAGTCATTTATCTAACGATTCTGCTATTGGAACGAGCCGATGTGACTAAACGAAGCAGAACAGTGGCAGGCAGACTCCATTACACGAATCTTGAGAATCATTCTTTCTCTATCTCTAAAACGTTTCGTGCATCCTCAGTCACTACTTCTAAAGAATCTAGACCAATATGACCCCTTGAAGATCTAATCATTTATTTCAAGCAACTCTAATGGAAAATACTTATAACTCGTTGCGTCTGGACAGGTTAGGAAATCACACAATCTAATGCAGATAGTCACTCACCAATTTCTGCCTTCAAAGAACACCTTGATTCGCTTTAATGGGGCAGGATCGAGAGAGAGTGCGGATGCGGTTAATATCATTTCTTGGTGTAATAAAGAGGTATTATAATTTTTTATTGCTTTATATATGGGAAAATTTAAATGTATAATGTGTACTTTAACTGAAGAAAATAAGAGGAGAAATAATATTAAAAACCTTTTGGGAATAGCTTCAAAATGTTATTAATTTTATTTGCTAGTAGTTAGCATTTTTAGCCACCCCTAAAATATATTCTCGAATTTAATATAAACTCGCGAATCCAACTCGAACTCTCGGTTTAAAGATCTAGAGGACTTGTACAAGGCGAATTGAAGTCAGAGTCTAAACTCGCCTCAAGTCCAACTCGAACTTGCGGAACACTACACGGAAGGAAAGATTATCCGATATCCTACCATAGAAATTTGGGCTATTTACTAAAACGACCATAGGACGCTGGAAGATATACTTTTTCCTACAAGAGCAAACATTACATCTGCAAAGCTGTCGACGTCGATGGTTGTGGTTGTTGCGTTTGTACACCAAAGAAATGAAAGAATCTATCTTCTTGGTTCGGCTTTTGATTGGTCTAGTGTGAAAATGGGAAAGTGCATTCTGGATTAACCTATTGATGATGGTAGGTAGTGGCAAGATCCCACTGTAGCAATGTTATTTTGATCCCAACGGTTCTCAAAACTAAAGCCGGTCCTTTAGACTTCCTTGGCTATCTCGGGCACTTCTTCGATGCCTGCTTCATAGCTATCATTTTGTCGCACTCATCCTCCGACCAATCTTCATGCACACGCTCAATCCAACCCTTCCTCTGTACTAGCACGTTCCTATACTACTTTCCACCAAGGACTCCTATAGTCTACCCATTTGTATCTGAATCATTCTCCAACTTAGGTTCTTTTCCACTAGGCATGTCAATCACCACTTGGATGAGTAAAGAGTAATGAGCTATTGACCAATTACCGTTCAACTGCAGTTGGTCTCCGTGTTCTAATAAGGAGCTGTTCTCTGGAAATTTTCGGAAATCTCGAGCCACGGGACGCTCTTCCTGTCAAGAGTCAGATAAATCGTCTTCTTATTTGGTCCATTTTCGTCTTATTTACATCCCACCTTCTGGGGTGAAATAGTTGCAACATACCTTCCCACCAGCGATTTATGCAGCTATCGAGGCTCAGCAGAGCAACATCTTCAAAATGACATGCCCGTAACATTACTTTGACGAAAGTGGCGTTCTCTTCATCTATCAATCTACCCCCAGTACTCAATGGCGGTGTTACTTGATCAGGATTTTAGCGTTGATTGAGCTTTGTAGGAGATCTCATTATCGCCTTCAACTTGGAACGACACTCAGACTCTTTTCGCTATGTATAGACACTCGTGAGGGAGAAGTGCAACATTCCATGAGGAACACTAGTTCGAGAAGGTGTACAATCGCGCCTGTTTTTGTTTCTTCCCATAGATATGCGAATATCTAATTCCATGTCATTTGGCGCAGCCTCGTCCTTTTTCACCTCAATAGTGTCGTTTTAGTCTCCTGGAGCTTCGTCGGCGTCAATGCTTTTGTCTTCGGTCAATCCTCGCTGCTCTTGCACGTCTATGAACTCTTCATCGTCTGTTTCATTTCCTCGCTGTCTTGGTCTTTATAGTCTGCAGGTGGTTCGTGTTTTTCGTCTGTTCCTACTTCTTCACTTGTTCATTTCTTGGTCCGCAGATGATTGGTATGTTCCGTCCTCCACCCCTCCCTCTGCCCCTTCCCACTCTTCTACCTTCACAAGTTCTCACGTATATTTGGTTCGCAGTTTTCCTATCCTCATCTTCATTCCATCTCTTCTCTCTCCATCTCCTATGTTGTGAGTTCGAGCCTCTCTTAAGTCGCTTACCATTCTGGTGCAACTTTGTTAGATTGCCGCGAGGTGGAGGTACTTTGAGCGGCCATTTGCGATTCTTTGGTTTGAGACGAGAGTTTGTACGGTGATTTGTTGCTGCATTGTCCAGCAGGACGGATCCTCTTGCAAAAGAGGTTTTAGTCGTTCTCTACTGTTCAAATCTTGCTTGCTGTATTGTCCATGAGCAGCTAAGTCTTCATCATCGTCGCTTATGATGATTGTATCTCTGCAGTCATTATTCGTAGAAGTGAAGTCGGTAGAGGCATGCAGTTCCTGCTTAACACAAGCTGGCTGTTCTTAGATTTTAAGACGCTAGAATGTTAACAAGTCTGCTTGAACATATTGCCATGGTTAACTTGCCTTTCACCCTTTGGGCTACAACCATCAACAAAAAGATGCTCTGAGCATTCCTCGAGCATTGCAAATCACTCATATTCGCAACGAGAACATTTGAACGGTAGCCAAGATTTGTGTTTCCTTCCCAGTGCCTAAAATAGTCCTTGTATTCCCTAACAAGCATTGGACACAGTCTGCATCTCTTTGTCCCTGGTTTGACGGTCATTGAACCCGTTGCACATTTCCTTTGTTGAGATCTCGTTTCATGGTTATATGGCGTGTTGTGTTGATTACAATAATATCGGAGTCCTTTGTAGTGCCTTTTCCAGTGGTTGGAAATGATTCCTGCTAGTTCATCAGTTTATATGTACGAATCTAGAAGTAACCCTATGATAGGACATTTTCCCCGCCCTTCTATTGTAGCTATTGTATATGTCATGTTGTTGTCGCTTGCGGTTGATGAGTGTTGACTCAATGTATGATCTGTGTTCATTTGAGTTGGAGGAGTTGTGGAGGTCTTGTTCAATCACTAACTTCTCCAAGTCAGTATTATACCGAAATGCAGCTGTTGAGTATCTTACCTACACTTGAAAACGAGTTTTCATATCGTCCATTTCGGATTTGCCAGTTCTTTGGGTATCCATCTTTACTCTTGTGGACTACCAGGGTGGAGGACAAAGCAATGCTTGGACAATTTTCAGAGAGCGGCAGAATAAAAGCCTTCAGACACGGCCAATTCGAATCATGAGTAGAATTAGAAAAAACTGGCGGGCAAGGAATTCGCACCATTTGCGAAAATCAGGAGGAAAGAAAGGCTTGTTAGAACAGAGAAAGGCCAACCAAAGCGGAAGGTAAACATGATTACCAACTGCCTGGGCGGAGGGAGTACAAATGACATGGGGGTGATGTACCTTCATTCGTAAGCAGGTTGGATCTCAGCCCTTGCTGCTACAGTCTTCTGCCGATAACCATCATATCCATACCTCTCCAGCAGAACCTTCACCGCATTTCCTTCAAGATACGTCACTAACGCTCTGCTGCCATTCTTTCTGCTTCCTTTGAATCACCTCTACTCAAGCCATTTTGCCTGCGATCGCTATCAACTGAAAGACTACTCGCTGTGTGACCTTCCAATTTTCCGAAAGATCTTGTACCGTCACCACAACACGTACTCTAAAAACCTACTACCCAATCTATCTATTATACTAACCCCTAACGGAGTAAATCTATATCTTTCCGAGAGTACTTCATATAGAGGATGTAATCGTCCCTGCGAGCACCTCAATTGACCTACCTGCCCACCCTCAGCACCAGACCCGACCGCATTTCGATTTTCTCACTCATACAAAGCTTCGCATTTCGGGATTGTATTGACATCTACAGTGGATTGGGAGCCTCCCTCGTAATCTTTTTGCGGCCCTGTTTCCGTAAAAATGTCTCCACCTTGCGAACATGTTTTTAGGCTCATCAGCTCTGAATATCTCTTAGCACCTCACCGAGTCATTTAGCAGTGCAAGCTTTGCAGATGTAAATTTTGCCGTTCCACTCTTCTTGCCAGCAGCGACCTGGTAAATGGCCCAAATTTCTATCCTGGGATATCGGGCTAATTCTTCCTTCATTGGATACTTCAGAGAAAAAGGAAGGAGAAAAAACGAATAAACCAGAAATGACTTTTGGGATCAGTCTACCGCACCATTGCTATTCATAAAATGCCTCAAACTTTTACTAGCTCTCCAGAAACTATAGATGATTTCAGCGAGCTTCTAATAATTGAGCTTTACAAAATTATGACTGGTCTTGTTTTGAGGCCTATTCGTTTTCTAACTTGAATCTTTTTCTAACTCCGCGCTTGCACTAAGTATTTTCTATCTTAAAAATCAATTTTGTTCAAGTTTGTCGTAGAAAGTGAGCACAATTTTATTTGGAAGTAAGGTAGATAATATTTTTCGGGGTGTACGATAACATAGAATTTACTAAGAAATCAAGCTAGCTAGCTGTGTGCTCTATAAATCAGACAATAAAGTTCCCCCCCCCCATCAAGACATTGAAAATAAGACCCTTATATTCTAGTTCTATAAACCGTTCAAGAAAATAAGTTTTGTCCGCAAAATATGAGGTTCGTCAAGCTTGTCCTGCAACTTTATAATTAATTGTCCGGTGTCCATAGCT
Organism: Chlorencoelia australis; assembly: GCA_003988815.1. Lineage (NCBI taxonomy): Eukaryota > Fungi > Ascomycota > Leotiomycetes > Helotiales > Cenangiaceae > Chlorencoelia > Chlorencoelia australis. The sequence continues at coordinate 200,797 of QYAN01000038.1, read as the reverse complement.
TCTTGATCTCTATTAGGTTTTTTGAGACCTTTTGCTTTGTAACTCTTTCTTGCAATACATTAGGTTCAGCTGTCTCGTCTTCATATCGTTGACTTGGGTTTGTCTTTGTTGTTCTCGACTGACGAATCTCCTCTCATAGACTAGGGCGCGGAATGGGTTGGTTTTAGATTGGATTATCCAATTCGTATCCAATCCAAGTCATCAATCCAACCCAGGAAAATCCACTTATTGTGTTGGATCAATGAGTTGGATTTCTTGGATTGGGTTATTTTTTGAGTTGGATTGAGTAGGTTGGATTGAATGGGTTGGGTTTTTAAATGGGTTGAATTTTCTTTTACTAGGTTATGTGATGATCTATTCGTATGATTTAATATGGTGGAAATGAGATCCATTTTAAATCCAGCCTATCCAATCCAAAAAATAAACCAACAATCCAACCCAGTAGATATATCCAAGTAAAAAAATCCAACCTATCTAGGAAGCCCAACCCAATGATCCGACCCAATGGGTTTGGATCGGTGGGTAACCCAAAAGTTGGATACTTGCCAACTGGGTTATCCAACTATCCATTATCCAACCAATTCCGCGCTCTATCATAGACACACTCTCAAAGTCCAGCTCGTTTCGGCCTCATTTTGAAGGTCTTTGGTGTTTCTTGTTCGATGATTTTGAAAACTTTCGCTTGGATAGGAGCTTCCGAGTCTCTGATGGTTCAGTAAAAGTCTGGAAGGACATGCTCTCGGAGACCAGCTCATTTTGGTGCCTCTTTGCTTTTTGTTTTCTAGTGCTGAATGTGAAAGTCTAAACCACTCTGAACCTTTACTCAATGGCCTGCGAGCCACTCTTTCCACTTTTTTTATTCTGTGACAGGCTCCCTCGCTCTCCTGATTGCCCGGAAGTACTCTCTGGCTTTTCCTCTTGACCCTTGCGATACCAGGGAGGTGCCACCTTTATCCAACTCTACACGAGTTGGTGGCTCAAGAGGGCCTGGTAAATCAGAGCACCTTTGTTTGTTTAGGGGCTTGTGAAAACAAGAAACATTGGAGTTTAGAACGAAGCCTTCTATATTTAAGTAAACAAGGTGCAATTAAATGATTGAAATTCTTGTTGAGATGTTTCGCCGCCAATCGACTAGAACAGGTGAGAATATTTATTAATGCGCTCGAGATTTTAACTGGCTGCGAAGTTCGCTTAATTCCAGGGGGGGTTTCCCTATCTACAACAACCTAACCTATACTAACCCTCCCTTCTACCTACAACGATCAATTTACACGGTCTTCGAAATTTGATCCTTGCCCATAGCATCAAAGCGTCTATACTGGATTACTCCGTCAAGTTTCACCTCCAAGGCTTCCCTGGCACAATGTCCTCTAAATTTATTGCGAAGGATTTAGCTCAACTCCGCAGCGATATTCTATCTGTCCGCAAATCCCCTAAAGAAATACGAATGATGATGCAGTATGAAATTTGAGTCCTTTCAATCCTTCCCCTTTTCTCCTGATTAGGCAACTACTAACACACAAATCTCATAGGGAAAGCATCGGGTTTGGATCGAGTAGTTGTGCCCTAGTATAACGAACCTCGTCTGGTTGGGCAGCACCATAATGAAGATAGAGGTAAATGATGGTATTGCGGGACACCACGATCTGCACTCCTCATCGTCTTATAATGAAGTAATATAAACTTATTAGCGCGCCGCCACGGATTTCCTGGACTTACATTGTACTCCACGGACATTTGTTATGTTTACTTTCATTGCCGCTATGAGTATGGGAATAATAGAATATAAATAACTTGGATAATATATTTCTATGTAAAATGGTTTGCGTTCGACTATGACTTGGTTAAGATCTAGCTTATTTAGGTAGTAAAACATTTAAACTTCAAAAGCTAAGCTTTAACTCTGCACGCGTTTTTATTCAAATAGGCTAGAAAGTTGAGTGTAGGGGAAGCCTTGTTAGCGCGTTATAAATTCCTAACCGCTGTATCTCCGTAACAAAATTCCAGTTAGCAAAAGTTCCAAATATAGATTGTGAACCTAGTAGCTTTAATCCTGGTTTGCTGCTTTCACGATCTCTACCGCCGTCAATCGCTCAAGTGGCGCTTATCCATGTCAAATATGCATTGCGTGGGATTTACCCTGTTTAATCCTCATGGCTCCGGTCAGGTCCTCTGTCTTATCCAATAATCTATGAAAATCTTGCATACCCTTTCGGATACTTGGTACATTGGAGCTACCAATCCATATAAAGCGGTGAGCTGAGAACTTGAGCTCATACGTTTGCTTGCATATAGAATCGAGACAAAATCCGAGGACCGTGCCCTTTTGCCCCCTTCATTCGTTAGTGTGGCCATAAGCACCATAGAAACCCATGCTGCCTATCGTTACCCCCCCCCCGCGGGGTTGATAAGAATGGTAGAAGACAGCCAGAACGCAGAAAGTTTGGATGGAATGTACAAGAATTGTGCAAAGAAGCACGTTCTGACTTTGGTGGAAGATTCTTCATTGAGTTATCTTCTGGATTAGATTTAGAGTATCGTTGTAGTATTAATATTGTTTGACTGTGCCTTCATCTTTTAGTTTCAATATCATCTTAGTGTCAGTCTAATTCGGCAGGACATGGACCACGTGGTGGCCCCTATAAGCGGCAGATCCCGTCTATAGTAGCCCGTAAAAGGTTTTGATATTAGTTGGCGATGTTGTTGTAGGCAGCCAATAAATGAGAATATGCAGGCATGATGATAATTTCGATGCATTATGCGTACCGCGGTGTCTTCCCAGCTGTAAATGAGGCGATCACTTCTTTCTATATCCGAAGATCCCTGTGTTCTTTTCCCTATCGCATCTGTATCCCTGCCTATATATATTAGTCCTAAACCTCTATCAATACTTTGAAATCGCAAGACCGAAATTTCAAATTCTATCAAGCTTCAGACTGTCTCCAAATCATATCACTTGCGAAGAAACCATGGCTCCGCCTCAGAAACATTCCAGATCCCCATATGCTTGCCGGTATCCCAATTGCAAGTCTACTTTTACAAGGGAGCCAGATAGGAGTCGTCATGAAAGGGATGTTCATAAAGCACAAAAGCACTTTTGCAACCAACCAGGCTGTAATCATCGTGGAGCTGTGCGAAAAGACGTATTTGAGAATCATATGAAGTTGAAGCATCCGGAATATAACAGTAAGTTTTGTCTCCTAACTCTATAGCATGTACTGATAAACTAGACAGAGTATCTTGATGTCCCAGTGGACTTACAACAGCAGCTACTCAAAGAGTCATCTCGAACCGAAAGCTCCTCTGACGATAAATGGCTTCAGGGTAAGAGATTATATAATGCTAGGATAAGCTTGTGCTTCTATTGACATTCCACTTCAGAGAATACTGTTCAGCAAACAAACACCTTCGTCGCCACTTCCTCGAATATACAGCCCATACCAGAACCAGCTCCTTTCCTAAGCACAGAATCATATTACACAGTACCAACTCACCCTCTGCCTTTCGAGGACCAGAGTCTCTTGACGAGGCAATTTTCCGGCACACATCTTCAAATGTCAACTCCAAATCCCTGGGCAGTACCTCGGGCCATAGTTTCCATTATCAATAACGGGCCCATGGCTCCTCTCCAGATGGATACTTACGGCGATGGCACAGAATATTTTTCGCCAGTTGATGGCTTGGATCAAGACGAGGGTTCTAGTTACTTGTGGTGAATGGAACAGGCTTGAAAATTTTCTGTTAAATGCACTTCTGGGAGATCCTTTTGCTTTGGAAAACAGCTGATGCATTGACTAAGGTCGCATTAAATCAAGAGCTCGGCGGTAATTACATTCCTTTAGTTTAGCTGAATACCCATTTATCACGCCATCGATATCGTCGTCTTGTATGTGAAAGAGTCTTGTGCCGTGCGTTCTGCAAGTTGCTCCCCTATTTTAACTCGCTTAAGTGCCTTCAAGCCTACCGTCGCAGAGAAAAATATCCTCAATAACACTCTCTAGAATAAGGATTGCAATATTCCATATAAGCACTGCTGTTTAGAGCAAGTCACCTTTGCCAAATCCTATTAGCATTTGCAAGAATGCAAGAATGCAGGCATGCAAGGGTAAGAGTTATTCCCGGAGCCGCGCCAAGACTTATTTGCTAAGCCCTTTAAAACAACTTAGCCTACATCCCTTCCGACCAACGACCTCGCAGTGTTGCAGTTGGTTGAATTTGAATGGATGCCTGTCCTGTCCTGCAGGATCTGCCAGTTGCACTAAGGAGGGCTATGTGCCAATGAGTGCGCTACAAGCTATGCTGAGAACTGCGGCAGAGCCACTTTGGGTGCATCTTTGTTGAGTAGCCTGGGGTCTTCGGAGTTGTTGTGTTTCACTATCCAACTGAGTAGAGTATGCCTTTGATCCGGTTGGTTCGTCTCAAGTTGCCTGATGTTAGGAAGCGGAGAGAGAAGTTCCCAGATATGCCGAAGTCCATCGTATTCCAAGACTCCATCTATCATAACTCGTCCGATTGCCTGAGTGGTCTTTGGTCTCTCTAGACCCTGTGCATCCACCAACTGCTAGTCAGAGCAGTGTTGCGGTTGCTCGGGAGGTGGTGTAAAAGCCGATAATGGAGGATAAATGAAGAAAATGCGTCTGCGGAGAGAGTTTTTCACTCAAATCGGTTATGATATGGCGATGCAGTAAGCATCGCATTCAGTCTTCTTGCCGCTAACACACGGGTCGGGAAGCAAGAATTCCACCGAGAAGTAAGCGTTGTCTAGAAGTTGAGAATAGAAACTAGAGTCTTGTGACACTATCTCTAATATGCTATTATGTTGGATGGCGTTCGACTTTTCCCTCTCATTCGATATCACCACATACTCTGTCTGCAATGAAATATAACCAGAATCTCCGTACTTTCACGTCAATCTCCACATAGTGGCCATTCTTAATCCGATCTGTCGCCTGTAGATATCTAGAATAATGCCCGGGTGTAAATGAATCACTTTTATCCTATCAAGTTAGAAGTCAGGTGTAATAACATAATCTGAGAGTAATTATGAGTACTGCAGGGCCATTTCATCTGGCAATTGCACAAGTGGCTAAGTCTATGGTGCTATATTGATTACCATACATCAGTCTATATACCTTGCAGTTGCAGGTTGCATTACAGGAGCCAGCCAATTGAGGAGAATAGTGGATGATGATTCATAACTCAAAAATCCTGTCTCCTGTTATCCTGTCGGCTTTTTCCACCCAACCAAATATGTGCTACAATAGGAAGTCACGCCTTGTTCCGCCACTCCTACGGACTTCTGTTTCTAAACTCTCACAACTTGTTTCATTATATACCTGAAATATGTATACATGTTTCTCTTTGGTAAAGTAAACATCGAATGCTGAATCTGGAAAATGATCATGGAAAGACAACTCACACAACTCACACAACCCTCGAGCTGTAAATATTCTTCAGCTAACTGTTCCACTCAACGTCTTAGCAGCGTTCCATCAAATATGATCAAGGTATAGTCAAAATGCATAAAAACAGGGGATGTCCGAATGCGGGGTAATCTTACAAAACACGGAACTGTACTTAGGAATATTCTAGGGTTTGCGCTTCATATCCTGGTACAGCATGGGGGAGATTACAGTATCGAGCAGCAAGCGCTGTAGAGGGAAAGGCTTCGGCCCCCAAGATACCGTGCCACATGCGGCTCGGACCTTCCCTCCTGTCTCTGCAGAGGAATGTGCTTCCTTTCTAGGTATCTACAGGAATCTACAGGACATTGAGAAAGCCAAAGGGACGATATGCAATTGGGAAGCTCCAATGCATATTAGATCCCAACACTTTTCTACTCTACTCGGTGTTAAGGGCAGGGGTACCGGCAACATTCCGTTCTCCCAGTTTCTATCATATTTTGAGCTGTTGAGAGGGGAAAGTCTATATAACCTGGGCGTAGGACTCTTTTATGCAGCCTGCGCGAACTCCAAAATGATAGATTATGCATGAATGCAGACATGTGGATAGTTCAGATGGGATTAGTGGCATTGAAAGGGGGAAGATCCGATTATCGTGGGGGGAATGAGGCAAACGTGGAGTGACATCGCAGGAACGGAGGTTAGGGGGAAAGTTTTACCTATTCTGGAGAGGAAGGTATTCCCGATGAGAGTCATAGCGACCCCCGATTAAGGACAAGTGGTGTAAAGACTCGCAGGATTGAAATGCGGGAGATTCAAAGACGATCGTAAGTTTCAAGGTTCATTCAGCTTGGTTCGGAGTATAGAAGCTTCTAATTCTAGTTAGAACCTACTCCGCTATCTCTCTTCTTCCCATACGATGCCATTTCTCGATCAGACTCAGCTTAAGAAATAGGACGATCGTAGAGCTTCGGGGTTGCTTCAGCTTGCTTCGCACGGTAAAAGCTTCTAGTTCTAGTTCTAATTTAGACTTTGTTATCCTATCTCTCTTCTCTCCTGATTCCGCGCTCTCCAATTCATTTGCAAGGATTTTGATGTATCAAGCTCAAGGAGGACAATGGTCTTGAAATTACTATTTCATTTGATTCGTATGAGAACAGAATTTGGAAGGTTCGAATTGAGACCTATCTTTCAATTAATGCATACACTGTTAACTTGTGGTTTTTTAATTTTGTAGATAGAAAAATGTTTTTCGAAAATTGCGACAGCCCAAAACGCTAAGAAGCTAGCTCAATCCGTGCCTTGGGGCTCCAAATTGATTCAAGGGTAGCGGCGCGAAATCTATAACTAAATTGTCTACATTGAAGTCTGACTTCATTGCTTTATTTATGGTTGGGGGGAAAGTAGCAGATCGAACCATTCGCGGTGATTGCTCAAGTCACAGTTGGTTTGGAGACTCGGGATGCTTGAAAAAGCTATTAAACGATTTAAGAGGCCTCAAACGTGACTCCAAAAGTTGAACTGTGTGCTCGAACATCAAATAAACTTTTAATCCAAAGATACCTCTTCTAGAACCTTTTTCAAGGACTCAAGCGATGAAAGCACTAATTCAATTGTAGAAATGTAAACATCACATCCCACCCCAAACTTTTACCGCATATCATGACTGATTCCAGAGAATTATTCCCTCGCCTCCGCTCCCTACTCCACATGCGGATCTGGGATTTCTCTCAACGGAATTATCCACAGCTTATAATACTAATGTCTGCTCTAGAGGAATTTCAATGGGAAACTGATCTCCGATGCCAGCAGAGTAGTTATTCCATTGAGCATCCCTTGTGAGTGATCTTTCGCTTTGATGAAGGCTCTCCTCGTCATTGTTGCTTCTAATAGCTGTTGCTAAATCTTGATTGGAATCGAGATAAAGGCTCTGCTGACGTTCAGCAACCGGAGAAGCCCACGTGTCTATGAGGGTGTCGATGTATGGTTCTAATGTCGACAGTAGATCGAGACGGAGAAGATGTTGTTGAAAGATTCTACTTTGGGTTGATTCACTCAGAAATTTCGTAGTATTGGAGGTAGTAGACGGTGCGTTGGAATGTTCGATTGATGGGCTTGAAGGGAATTGGATTTGAGTAGTGGATGATTTCGGGGCTGCATATTGAGCTTCATATTAGTGCTTGGTACACGAGCTTGAGGCTAAGGGGTAAAGAGGACTTTAGGCGTTCACGTAAGTGCCACGAAGGCTGCCGCGACCGAGTAGCCCTGGGAATAGGTTGAGTTAAGAGAAGAACACGTACCACTGGATGATAATGATCTGGAGTGTATATGGTTGTTGGATTCGTGTAAGGTCGCAATCGCTGGGCGACAACTGGCCTTTTCTGCCTCAGCTGGATCGGACTGCGGGCCAGAAGCCTCGTTAGATCCCGAGTTGCTGTTACGTTTGCCAAATGACATAGTGAGTGCAGCTGCTGGTAGCTATTGGAGCGTTTTGTTGGAAGTAAAGACGAGTCTGCGATTAGTTGATTCAAGAAGCTTTCAAAGGGATGGTCTACCTATATACTTAATCCATCGTAGATCTACCTCCACTTGCCAGCACGTCCCTGAGTCGCACTTACAGATGTTCAAGATGTAAACAAGGCTATATTTACTAGGAATTGCCTGTTGGTGGAGTTCTTTCCAAGTGAAGTGGGAGCCAGGCGGTGATGGATAGTAGTGCTGTGAATCCAGAACCAATCATAAGCATGGAATAAGGCTGTCGAGTTGTTGGGAGTTGTTGTTTTGTTGGAGGTAGGGTTCATGGCTCGAGTCTAGGAGTAAGCTGTCGTTAGAAAGAATTTGCTGATGCATCAACTTATGCTTAAGTGAACGGAAGAGGTCCCCGGCAGAGCACCCTCATGCACGCAAAATAGGATTACAGGTACCACATACTAGGTCGAGGGGAGTAGGCATTAAGCTGTCCAGGGGATGTGGAAAAAAGGGAGTTGTAAGAAATCTGTTGGCACGCAGAGAGGCAAAGCAGCCTTACAAATTATCTTCCCGCTCAAATATCAATAGTGGTGAGAGTTCTCCTAGGAATTCGGTATGCAGGGGGAAGGCAAGGAGGGAGATGGCGACGCGAGCCAATGATATTAGTTCCTAGGTAAAAGTAATCCTAACAGAAAGGAGAATTACACTTTTTCATGAGTGAAGGCACTGAGAATCAACGGCAACATGCAAGCTCTCAAGCCCGTGAGCCCTCCGAAGAACTGACGCATTGCATTGGTATTGAACAAATGATTTGACAAGTACTGCCATCGAATCCTCACTGTCTTGATCTCGACAAGAAAAAGGATCTCCGAAGGCTGCCTAGATGATGGGATGTATCAGTGTATTCGGTATGAAGCCCTTATAAAGACAGCACAATCCATCCAAAGGTTTACTCGCAACTCGCTAACGATAGAATGGCGACACAGAATATCGAAGCGCTCGATGTCCGGGTGGAGCCTAAACTCCAACCTCTCCGCGAGGTCTTCGAGATATCCCAACACGCAGCCACTTCGCTCATATATAGCTTGGGTTTTCACGTACGATTCAGCAACGCAGATGATTCTACAATAGTGTAAGAGCCTGCGAGGGAGCATACAATTGTGGGATGGGTGTGGTTCCCGATGTTGATTCTTAGTCGAGTCGATGCCAACGACCTACACGCTGGAGCTTGAGAAGCATTGGTATTGAGTATACGAGAAGCTCCAGGAAGATATTCTCTTCTTAGATGTGCCCGGCGTATACGAGGAATTCAGAGGGAGGGAAAGGGAATTAAAGAATTCTTGTGCTATTGTTTTCGGTATAAAGAGGGAGCCTGGGGAATGTTGATAGCGGCATTCATATCAGCAGAACTCAAGTCCATAGTTGAATGATAGTCAAGAGCATAGAACGATGAATTGCATACGCACTGCGTACCGTTCTGCCTACTTCAGAGGAGATTTCCAGAGGTCTTCTGCACAACCTCCTCTCGCGCATTGCTCGATATGCTTGCAAGCCCTGAGGAGCCACGAAGAAGGCGCCGTCAATAGAAGAGCAATTCTATAGACATTTGGAAAATCGTGGAATAGTATTGACAAGAGACGATGGGAAGGATTGAAGTGATTTTGGAAAGAGGGAGTGAGAAATCTCTCAGCTTTCAGGTAGGCTTTGGAAGGTACAGTACAGAAGTACTTCTTTCAGAAAATAAGCAACACACGTCGCTGTAATGCGATACTACATGGCTGCAATCAAAATATAGCAGTCTGCCTCGTCCGGCAATTGATACATTTCCCCTCTAAATCTGGGAGTGATGCAACCTCTGCATCATAATAACTCTTATTTCAACCCATACAACAATGGCTGACAACTTCGTGAAGCGATTTAGGTTAATGGGGGATGCGTGTAACAAGGATATCGATTGGCTATGAGGAGGCAATTATTTATTTCAGACACCAACAGTTGCTCGGCAGCCATACCACACCCAGTTCCAGTCAAAAGCAGGGGTATTCTCTTTCGCAAACTTGGAGCGAGAGTCAAAATGCTCAACGCCACATCAAACATGCTATATCAAAGCAGCTTAGGAGGGGTTACATTGCGCAACTCGGCACAACAGTTCCGCACAGTCGATCATCCGTCAGGTCCGACTGTCAAAATTTCTCAAAGGGTACTCTTGTGCATGTTCCGAATGGAATATTGATGATGGATGGCGGAATATCCGAAGATCCCTACGGACAAAAATCCAACATGTCAGTCTCATCTTCCAAATGTCCAAGCGATCAGCCTCACCTTTCCCCCTCCCCGCCCCCCCTCGGGAATTGTTTCTTTTCTGCGCCCCAGTACACACATGGACCGTAAATAATTGCCGCTTGGTGTAAAACTGACAAGTCACTAACTATTCTGGAAGGAGGAAAAGGAGGAAGCGGTCAGCGGGCCACCCACGCCCACTTTGGGAATTATAACTGTATGAAGCTCCATCGGGAAAGGCAATCTCTGATGATCCTGTCGTCAAATTTCCAGTGTGGTGTAGAGGGCATATCGGAGCCCTTGTTGTTTTAGTGTCGCTGCGACCTGCCACTGGCAACTGTGTGATGGTCGGAAAGCTCAATGTCCAATTAAAGCCTGCGCTAGACACGGGACCTTGCGACAAGAGACGCGCACGTTTCAGGGGTGATTCTGACACTCTCCTGCAGGATAATCTTCTGTAGTCTTCCTTTCGAACTTCTAAGTGGGGATTTTTCAGGCACTCAGCCAATACCAGTCTATCGGAACCGAGATACGGTATCACCACACTCCCAGAAATGGAGATAGCTCGGAAGGAGTAATGATGTGTTGGCATTTGTTGGGGCATTAAAGCCGCAAGGGCTGAAAATTCATGTGCGGTGGAGGAAGTGCTTCGGATAGAGGAAAAAAGGGGGTGGAGCCAATAACCGAGGAACCACTAAGTACTTAGTCGGTACTTGATGATGGATCACCAAGCATAAAATCCGTAAAAATGGAATCCTCTATTAGTTAAAATTAGTTTTAGGGTGGATAATATACGTTATAGATAATAATATAATATATTTCTTTACTTACTCCGTCACATGATCTCGCTTAGCTTCGCTTCACGCTAGGTGGGAATATCCCACCAGCTTGCCTCGCAGCAACAAATCACCGATGAAGAATATGGAGAGTCTGAAATATATCATTACAAAATGGGAATCCTTTTGAGCTTCAATGCAAATGCATATTTCGACAAATATAATTTAGCATTCATTAAGTTATATCAATCTTTTTAACTCATTTTATTTCAAAACGTATTGTTTCGGAATTTGATAAAATCCTCAGAAATATCAACCAATTCGACCTCTTCTCAAACACCACTTTCGAACGGCTGTCTTTTTAAATATGAAGAGAAGAGCAGGATACCTAGAATGGGATGAAGATATCACTCCAGGATGTGATCCAATAGGGAGGTTCGGTTCGAGACAATTCTAGCAGGAAAGCTTAACGTATTGGTTTCTTCACTACTAGAAGCATAATACTAGTTGATCGGTGCAGCACTTATCCGACTGGCAGAGCCTTCGCATCTCATGTCTTTCGCTGGTTATGACAACAACCAAGTCGAAAGACCTGATTGAAGTTTGATAATCAATATTGCTTTTGACTTCTCTAATCTGATGGAAGCGCGAAAGTATTTGAACATTTCTCCCGTCGATTATGCAAACCATAATAGCAAGATCATCCCCTAACTTTAAACTGATGCAAGTTTATATGCTATCTTATTGTCTACCGAGCCTTACGAATAATCCCAAGTGAGTTAAAATACTAAAATCTTTGGAAATGTGTCACTTCACGATGGAACTTTTGATCTTTCTGAGAATTCAATCCTGTTTCCCTTCGAACCTTTGATAGAGCGCCAGTCAACACACCAAAACATATGCAGCTTTTGATGCGGAAGACCCAGTATTAACTTGAGCACTAAATCGAGGTCCCATCAATGAAGCCAATGCTAATTCTCTTCCAAGTCTAGCCTCCATCCAAAGAGTCACATTGTTGCTTCATTTCTGCTCTTTGTCTCTGTTCAGGCCAAGCCCCACCTCGTACAAACGCCGATATGAAGCTTTTCGCCAAAACCGAAAAATGAACCCAGACAAAACTTCTTGAACTCTTTCACATTCTCGGCTTCTTGCAACACCTACTTAGAATAGCTTCATAAGTTATCTACTATTGAAATGGCGAGAAGGGTTGAAGCAGTTTTAAAGAGCCAACATTTCTTACTCAAATAGAGGAAACTCTTGGCTTCTTAAAGGCTCCTTGAAGCAATACACACGAAAGATCTGGAATTCCTTCGACTTGGTTTTCGCTAAATAAATACATTATCAAAGATCACAACTCCAAGCAATTAAAGGAAACGCGTTCGACGCGTTGTTTACGAAGGCGGTTATGTAATAGGGGTGATGCCTAAGGCGAATACCAACATATTCCATCTTAGATATGTCCCCACCAATTTACAGGCTCTTCCATAATCTTGAGCTTCAATGATGTCTTTAATCATTAAGTTCGCATTTCTAAAAATCGTTGATTCGGCAGTTGAAGTGTATGACCGACACTATACAAAAAGACCCTCCTCTGCCTCGACTCTGGGCCAAATCCAAATCAACCCCACAACAACTTTGTTCCAACAAAGAGTCATCCTCAAGTGACGGATAACAACGAGATGACCGGAGTCTTGCCACGGCAATGCAAGGTATTGTACTCTGCTCCCTTTATCCACGAACATATCAAATCTTTACTCGGGCGAGTTTAGGTTTCCTGTCAAGCTGCCCCGACTTCAGTTGTTTTGAGCAAGTATAAACTAACTAAATGCTCTTCATCAGATTCCAACGAGTTGCGCTTCTTAGGAAAGACTCGCTGATAAGCAATAGTTGCAATGCTCTATCACCAGCACGACAGAGCAAAGTAGCGAGCCGACAAAGAGGAGCAACCAAGCCTCTAGATCAAGGAACTCAATGCACTCCAACTCTTTTCGGTCCGCAGCATTCTTGTCGAAGAGCAACGCCTGCATCCCTCTATCCCTAGAACGACAAAGTTGGACAGCATAACATGCATTACCGCTCGAGATACTTGAGCGCTGCCAGTTCCGCAGGAACACTCTGCAGATTCTAGAAAAAACCACTGCTACGATCACAGAGAAGCTGATGCGCTAGGGAATACGTACATGATCTTTCACAAACTAGCACAACAACAAACGGACTCACCTTGGAGACTGCTGCGGTAATGAGTACGACGTTGCTTGAGAGCTATTCTACCCTGCGGAGCACCGGTTTAATACAGGGGGGAAGCGATTCATCACCTTAATGGATCCTATACAGGGAGAAGACATTTCGAATCATTTCCTACGGCCTTTCGCTCCCGATAAGAGAAGTCACACATGATACCGCAACGAACTTCGGAAGAGCTAACATGCATCACTCGAAACAAACTTTAGTCAGTATCACTGAAATCGGACGCCGGGGAAAGATGATTTGATGTTTGTGGTTTGATTGTATTTGGACAGTGTTCAAAAAGGGTCTCTACCTACGAGAGCTTCGTTTGCAAAAAGCAAAATAGCTGTCCCTCCCACTGGATATCGACATTACCCATCCTCACCTTTTCTCTACTTTTTGGATTTGAGGAAACCACTCGACAATGGCTTTCGAATCGGACCACCACTCTTTCCAGAGCGACCTTTCAACCACGCTTCCTTCGTTTCCCGAGCCCGAGAAGACGCCTTCGGAGCCAAATAAGAATTGCTAGTGGTTTCTGCGACCTGATATGTGGTTAGGCCCTTCCGACGATCCTTTGGCTTCTTCTCCACAAGGTTTACATGCTGATGTTTCTTGGCCTTCTTGACCAAAGGTTTTGACTCAACTTCTTCATACTTTTCTTGCAAATCATCCTCCAGGTATTCCATGGGCAAGAGCTCGGGAAGGTTCGCTCCGGCTAAAGGTGGCTCAAAGGTACGAACGATTTCTTCATCTGCCACATCCTTAAGCACATCATCTTCTGATTCCAGTTCAACATCTACCTTCCACGAAGGCGGTGATGCTTCTACTTTGGTTTCATCATGATCATCCTCCAAAGATTCCCTCTTACGCTTCCTGTTTGCTGATTCGACCTGGCGTTTCAGGAAAGCATCACGTTCCTTTCGCTTCATTCGAGATGCAGCTTCTTGTCTGCAAGAAGTTAGATGATGATGGTTCAAATGGAAAGTAGAAGACTGACTCTTCTACCGCTCGGATAGTCTCTCGGGCCTTCGACTTTACAATCTTTGCAGCATCCTCAATACCCACAACTTCTGGTGCATCGTCATCACTACTCTCCGCATCCAACTCCGGTTCTTGCCAGATTTCGCCTGATAAAGGTCCCAAACCCTTGGGCTCCTCACTATCAAACCGCTTATGCTTCGACTCAACGGACTTTGATATAACCGCAACATCCTTCTTCGCAGATGTTAACTTCGCAATCGATGGGGTCGCTACTTTCGGAATGCTTTCTGGTATGGGTTCATTTCTATCTTCCGACTTGGAACCAACAATAATCACTGCAGGCGTCGGTTTCGTCGGTTCATCGGCCACGGAGTTTTCTTTACCAGATTTTTCTGCTTGTATATCTGATCCTTTAATTCCATCTACTTTAGAATCTTCAATCTCCACCCCACTCTTCAGTGCTCCTCTGGACCCAACAGGTTGTTGAATTGCTGCCTCTGATAAATCCGTACTTTGTAGAACTGAACTCGGGCCAATGCGACTAACTGGTATCTCGACTACCAACCGTGTACGTGTTGATCGCTGTGCAGGTTCTTCATCATCCTTTTCACGGACAGGTGTTTCCTTCTGACTCTCTCCGCTGGTACTCGACTCAACAGCAACATTCTGCGACGCTTTGTATTGGACTCTCGAAGTTCTTTGCCGCTTCCTCGCACTACCAGTATCAAATAATATGTGGTCGTCTGCGGGTTGTGGATCGAGGGATGACCTGGCGGCGTCTTGGCCTCGAGTTGTGACCATTATTAGACCGGTCGTGTCTGCGGTGCTCGGAGCGACTTGCTTGGTATTTGTTTCGACTTCTGATTGTAATATAAATAAACCTCTTGCGGATCTGTACATTCGAGGGAGCATGAGGTGCGTTAACGTCTAGGTGAGTTAGATTTTTTTTTATTGTGGGTTTTAGGCAATTTTTTACGTTAGGCCGAGCTGACAGGACATTTTCACTGGAAGCGTTTGCGTTAGCGCTCTTTCTGCTCTCACCGCCTTCATGAGCTGCATCTCAACGACATTTCATCTGGACAATCACTCACTCTGCATACAGACTTCTTGAATTGAAGGATAAATAGATTTCTCCGAATATCCGGAATAATATCCGGAATCCCATTCTCAACAATCTCTGCCCCTATCCTCGGGAGCAGCTGTGTAGAGATGTCCACCATTAGAGGTACAATCCCAATCCTGAAGAATGGGTCTCGAGTCTTGAACTCGAGGAATTTTCTTTCCTCTTCCAGATTATGGGCCAATCCATCAGGCAGGAATATCCCTCCAGACCCAGATGTTTCTCTCAAGAAACTGAAACTCTTCTCAACCAACGAGTCTGCTATGCCTCCTGTATTCCAACTCGAATCTAGTAGGAAAGCCGGCGTCTTGGATGTAGAGCCGGAAAAAGCTCTGGAGTTTATCCGTGACTTCAAGACTCAGGTAGGAAAGTCTAAAGCGGGATGGGCACAAAGACTTTGCGAGGGTAAGCCCGGATCCTGGTTGCCAAAGATATTGTGACTTAACTGTTTCCCAGAGCATGGTATCAAGCCAACTACCTTGACCCAACTTGCTTTGATCCTTGACCGGTCTCCTGGCGCTGGACAACGACGTCTAGCCCGACAGCTCCTAATGTCTGCTTCTGCCCTTGGTGATCCTCCTGGAACATTGAAGCTCATGTCAATCGTGCTCGCTTCAGGAGAGTTTGATCCCACAACTTATTATACTCCCCTCCAACATCTCGGTATCCTAGCCAAGAAGGAGGAGAACCCCCAAGCAATGATGCTTCTAGGGAAGATCCTCCTTGGCCAGCAGAGAGAGCGCGATGCTCTTGTATTATTCCGCAAAGCAGTTCGGGGTTCTTTGGATTTCGAAGGAGCTGCCGATGCTCTCGTAAATATTGGTCGAATGCTTTTGAAGGATGGAAATAAGGAAGGTGCAGAGGCCGTTCTTCGAAAGGCCGCGCTGGAACTCGATGACCCGTCAGGATACTTCTATCTTTCGAAGACTCAAGCGGATGCCTCCCCAGAGCAGAAAGTCTACTTAGTGAAAGCCGCAGCTTCAGGAATTGTGGAGGCGCATCATAACCTGGGTTCTCTTGAACTTGCTTGGGCGTTGGAGAAATCTAAACAGAGCGATGCGCCTGTGGATTATCGACTGGCAAAGGAGTGGTTCGAAGTCGCTGCAGCGGAAGGGTTTGGATTAAGCATGTTGAATCTAGCTCTTATTTGTAAGGCCACTGGGAGGCTTGACGAAGGGCGAAAGTGGTTGGAAAGAGCCAAAGAAGTTCCCGGACTAGATGAAATTGGTGTGGACATGCAGAAAGAGCTCACGTGAAGGGGGCATCACAACTCGCTTAACACCGATATTTGTTTTGAATATCAACTTTGCCCCAAAATTCGAACTGAACTATAGTCATTCAAAGTTTCCACTCTAAAATCATGGCTACAGAACGCAAAAAGACTCATTCACGAAGAGCACAAGCTGCTGCTGGCACTCAAGGTAAATCCTTCTAATTATCACAATGATCTTAGGTTGCTGACAGCCCACTGCAAGCTAGTCCAAACTCTGATGTGCCAGGGATACCACCAAATCCACTCCAGAGCAAGAAGGTGAGTCCCAACCGTTGATTACTCTCAGTCCGTGAAGGCGTTTCAACTAACATCGCCTCAGTCCGGCAAGCCAAGCACCCTATTTCAGAATAGCGCACCATTAGCAAGAAACGCTGCGCTCATTTCATAAAACAAATCAATGCAGTCTATTTCGAGTGGGCTGAAAATCACACCGATGATGGTAGGCCTCTAGGCTACAAAGGATATAAAGAGTAATTCATGGCAACAGTCTTATTCCTGATCGAAGATCTAAAGTATGGAGGTCGTGGAGGTGACCTTCCAACTGCACGAATCAATTGCCACCTCACACCTCTGCAGCACAAGCCATCAAAAGATGTACATCGCCAGAACGAATATGTACTCTTTTGGCGAATATTTTATGAACTCGATGATGCACACCGGAGTTTCATTTGGGATGTTGGGGGGAATTTTGAATATCGCATTACTTATACTGCTCACTCTATATTCGAAATATTTTGTGGATCAATGAGGGACTAAGTCAGTGTAGATTCTTTTTGGATGTTATAGTCGGCGGGGGTTCGTCCGTCTTCGAGTTGTTTTCCAACAAAGATGAGACGTTAATCCGAGGGAATTCCTTCTTTATCTTAGATTTTCGATTTAACGCTATCGATGGCGTCGGAAACCTCCACCTCAAGGGTGATGGTCTTGCCAGTAAGGGTCTTGACGACTAGTGAGATGGTTAGCAGCTGAAAAGGATTATTTGGGTGGAGGCATTTCGGACGATATCCAGGTAGTGCTCCAGGGCCTCCCAAATGTGGAATTCGATAATTTTGACTTGTATGATTAATTATTCGTGCTGCTTAGAGTTCAGGCTTAGCTAGGAACGGAAATTCGTGCTTTTCGGGGTTTGGTTTATTTTGGAAGGGAAATCAGAATGAGCAATGCATGAATGAATCACTCTCATACATACTATCTGTTTTATTGTGGCTTCATGCAGAATGATTGATGCCTTGTTAAATGATGAACATTACGACGTATGAAGTTGCTTTGGATGGAGTTCTTCCTGCTTTCGTGCCACGTTTCGCCTAGCAGGTATACCCAGACGCAGCTCATCTGGAGGGCGTACATGGTGAAGCAGGAAAGCAAATATTAGGCTATTAACATTCATCCTAGATTATTCTCCTGCCTAATTCAAGAGCGAGGTGGCTACAAGTGGCTTATGCCTTTTCTTAAGTCCCCATTTAATGAACCAGGAGATGCCGCTGGTTTTAGAAATATTTATTCGATATTCTTTGAAATGTTCGCCTTTCGTTTTTATTGATAATGAGGTTTTTAATCTTATATCCATCCTTTCAATGACCTGTAGCTGTCTTAACCACTCTTTCTAATTTCTACCTCCTGTAGTCGGCATGAGGGAGGTTTTGCTGAAATATATAACAAATGCTCCAAAATAAGTCATAAGATGAGATGAAAACTATACTGCATAGCCTACGGGCATAAAAACTACTTGTGAAGAGGGGAAAACAGAAGTTTGCATACAAAAGCGAGAAATTACTTCCAGTAGAGCGAGTCATGTTAAGAGGTAGATAAGCAAGCGGGATTATTAAATATATTAGATTAAATTGTTCTAGACAGTTCGCAGAAAATGAATATATTAAAACTTTAAAAATACACCCACGTACTAGAAACATTATCATTAAATTTACTTGATGCTAACTTACTCACATTTCCTAACCCTTCTTCCGAATCACATAACCATACCCATCTTATTACTGGAGGAGACACGCCTCATTAAAATATAAGGAATCACTTACGATAACGTTGTAGTTCAAAGCCGACGTTTGAATAAAGGCTTGTCCATGTACAACGTACTGCGAACTGCAATTAGCCACGATTTGAGTAGCTACAATTGCTATATCCCTGCATGGGACGGTGAGCTGCGCGTTTTGCTGGCAAAAGTTAGAATTTAGATACGAGTAATCGCCAGCATGGAATTTGTGAACTTACATCATTACACACGTAGATGGAACCTCCAGTATATCCCTGTGACCCATCAGGAAGAAGTGATTTCGGATCTGTACCTGAGCCTGCGCTACAAACGACTTGAGTGCAAGACGAAGCATCGAATATACAAAGGCCAGGCAATTGCCAAACATCTGCCAGCTCCATGTAATTCAGAAATGTCATTTCAACGTTGTTTCCAACCCAACATTTTGGGTACTACAAGATGGATATACATATTAGCAGGAGTTTGTACATAGAGAGTGTTAGTGTAGACTCACAAGCTCAGGCAATTGACTATAGTCCACGGCTACACCGGGAGGATCGAAAACTGAAGCGGGAAGTTGCTGATATCAATCAAAGTCATTATATGCTGCCAGCAGTGATGATATTTAGAACTCACATCTACCGATCCAACAATTGGGCCCAAAGACGGAGGTTGATATGTCATACTATGTTCCGCCAGACCAGGCTGGCTGAGAATAGCAAAAATAGAAATTGAAATGATGGGTAAGGAAAATGTTTGCATGATTGCGGAATTTGAGAAAGTAAATGGGAATAAAGGGCAAAGAAGTGGGGAGTATGAGTTAATGAAACTAGCAAAAACAAGAGTGATATGAGAAAAGAAATTGAAAGAAAATAAAGAACGTATTCTGTATGGAAAGGATAAACTTGTTGTATGATTTGCAAATAGGAACGAGGGGTTTAACGAGGTTTTTATAGAGGCTGTTGGTTTGGTTTGGCCCTGCTGCGTCGTATTCTCAAACGAGGTCGAGGCCAAACTTGATACACCTCATTTTAAGGCATGGGGGTGCTATTTATAATAAAACATTTGACTCTTTGCAGTGTTAATGAGATTAAGTGGTGTGGTGTTAATTACTTGAAAAATGAGGACGACTCTATTCCATAAGTTGTAATTACAGCTAAAGTTTGCATTTGTATTTAATCTGGCCACATTCGACTGTATAATTATGACCCTGGAGGACGCAATAATATGTGTTTACCGATTATCTGATATATTTGTTGTATATTGTATTCTCGAACTGCGAGGTTGGTTAAGTAATTCCTTTTCTAGACAGACATAGTAAAAGTATCGTAAAGAGAAAGTTTGAATCACTTTTGATATCTCTCCCAATTAGTATTACCCCTTCGCTAATCTTAATCCTCTGCAGAGGATTTAATCTTGCATGGCTAACTTTGCGCCCTCGTAAACACAACCGGGGACGTTGATCCTGAAGGATGAAAGCTTAGCATGGCGAGGTTTTCCAACAAGACCTCAGTAATAAAGACGAATTGATTTTTATGTTTGACTTACGAGTTGAAAGTACTCTAATCGTAGTCAACGTGGGTTTGATTTGAGTGTACTTATATTCATCCTTGACATTTCTCTCCCCAAACTTTTCTGTCTCTCAAAAACTACAACCACAGCGCTCGCCACCAAAGCGAATGCTGTACAAGTAAATCTGACTCAAGCTCTAGCTTCATCCCGTCGATGCCAACTCCTTTAAATGTAATGACGCTAGTTCGTCGGAAAGTAAATAATAAGTGAGGGCTGGAGAAAATGACAACAGTCTGCTTCACTCGCAGCTTAAAATGTCGGTTTCTCCAAATAGACGTATAGGGAAAAGCAAATTCGAGCATAGAGGAAGAGAGATACAATACAATTTTTGAAAATGACAACGGAACAGCTAAGAAGGTGCGCGTGTTGAAATGTTTTGGACTTTGAAGATGTGCAAGGGATGAAGAATCCTAGGTATGAAAATATGGATAATCATTTGACAATGCATATTTAACCCTATCCACCTTCCTCTTCTTTTCGTGTCTCCCTAAGAATACTAGCAAGGTTCCCCAAGTTCCACTCCCCCCCTAATACATATTCTTCTTCACTGGGTATAAATACCCCCCGAGCCAATCGACATTACGGGCAATGAGTTGGAGCCGGGAAATTTCGAGGTAGAAGATTTGAAGGGTAAAATGACCGTCGTTAAGGGACCGATAATGTCTAAAGAGGAAGTTAAGTTGAAGAACGATAGCATTATTGCACTTGCTGCTGCCAATAAAGGCTTCCGAGTACACACGGCCAATAGAATATTAAGGTACAAGTGATATTATTAACAAAGCCGTAAGCTAATACAATGTCTCCTTCTCTTAACCTCTATTACTAACTATTGGTTCACCAGGCGAAGAGCTAGCTGATATCAGACTAGGAGGTAGCACGGCACAGACACGATGTCATTCTGTGATATGCTTATTTTTATACTTGTTCCAAACTAAAGGTGGCCTCCTCGAAGTTGTTCCGTTTCACTTCACCTATATTTATCCCAACACTAACTTCATCAGAAAAACTCCAGCAGCCAACACTTCCAGAACATCCTGGATTTTTCAGATGTTGGAAAGGAATGAAAAATATTGGCAAGGACCGGTCGCAAATGATTGAGTACAAGGTCGGAAACTACATTCAGACGAGAATTGCAGTCTCCGGCAGGCGTCTAAACTCTCGATCGAAAATATTTCAGTGATTACGATTACTGTGACGATAGGAGAAAAGAGGATAAATGAAAGTCGTAGAGAAATGACAACAATCCAAACCTAATATCGACCATGGCTCAAACCACCTCCCTCCCTCTTCTCCACGCTTTTCTACCCTCTTTGAAATTTCCAGGCGAAAGAACGTTTTCATTTAGTATTTAAAAACCTGTCTGTCGTTGAGAACTAGGCTCCAACTTGGGTCAATACACATTCCTAACGTTTGTAACAAAACTAATTCAAGATTATATAGGCAGGCTCTCACAGTGATGTCTTGCGATGAAGATATCATTGATTCTTATGATATCTAACCCCCCCCCCCCCCCCCCCGTGAAGCTTCCTTCTCGAGGTTATATACACCTCTTTAATCTACCAGTACACACTACACACTTCACTTCTTTATTAAAACAAATAGTGTTAAAAGTAGGGTTTAATCCGGCGATCGATCCGTACATGGATTTGCAAATTACTGGTTTTATTATATAGATTAGAAATGTGAATATGTTAAAATTAAAGGAAGGAGAGGAGATAGTAAAGGAATGGTAATATAAAAAGACCCTCAAACACATCCTCCAACACTTTCTCTTCCTGAAAGTAAATCGAGTTGCTTGAAAGGGAAGCTAAGCTTATGGTAGGATTTTCGGAATACTTGCTGCTGCTGCTCTTCTGACTTTGAAGATGGGTTCGAGGAAGTAGGATTATGGGAGGGTGCAGACGGGAAGGAGAAGAGAGGAGAAAGAAAGGAAAAAGAGAGGAAATGGATAATATTGACAATAATCGAGGTAAGTGGATGATAGTAGGGGCTAAGTAAGAGATCAAGAGAGTGTATATACGCTGAAAATAAATAAGTAAAAGGATATTTACATAACCTAAGAAATTTCCTTAAGTAGGAAGCGTATATAGGTTCAAGAGTGACGCGAGAGAAGTACAATATAGGAAGTATAATATGGAGAAGTAGATATATATGTGTGTGTGTGTGGATGAGAATCACCCAGACAAAAATCTTAATTTTTCTTTTCTTCACTGTAAATGATATAATCCATCTTCGTTCACTACCTAAGGACCCAGTCCCATCAGACAGCGAGAATATAGC
Source organism: Chlorencoelia australis (assembly GCA_003988815.1). Taxonomy (NCBI): domain Eukaryota; kingdom Fungi; phylum Ascomycota; class Leotiomycetes; order Helotiales; family Cenangiaceae; genus Chlorencoelia; species Chlorencoelia australis. The sequence goes on along the minus strand of QYAN01000038.1, from coordinate 178,428 downwards.
ATAAAAGCACCATTACACTAGAGGGTATTTCTCGCTATTAACACATTTAGAGAAGGCTCATAAGGTTTATAGGTGGGAGCTACAAATTTCGTAAAAGTCGTTCGGTTAGTAGGAATCGCAAAGGAGGTTGCTGATGATATCAGAGGCTGGAAAGAGGAAGTGATGAATGATGAAGGAGTTTGGGGTTTGACAATAAGGAATGGAGAGAGCTGGAGATGACAGCGGCTTTTTAAATAATGATGTTGAAAGAGTTCCGACGGGGAAAAAAGGGGGTTGTGAGAAATGAAAGAGGGGAATTATTAAAGAGAGAGTAGTTGCCAGAAGAATATTTAGGATGACACAGGCATTTCTCCTAATGCTACTATGTGAGTTTGCTAGTGGCGTAGAGGATGGGAGATGGAGGTATATATATATATATATATACAGATCCCCATCGAGATAGTAAGAACATTGTAGAGTTTCACTGCGTTGAATTCCCCCTCAATAAGTGGAAATCTAATCCTTGCTAGTAGAGAGATGAGGATAGGGGTAGGTAGGTATATAAAGGAGTAAATTACTCTGAGTATTTCTTTCTACGAAACTAGTTAATCAATGGATGGTACAATACTGCTATATAGCTAAGCTTGGCAGTACTGAATCTAGATTTTTTCTTCCCAATTAAAAATGACTGGAACTGCTAGATGACTATGGAATAAGAACGGTGCTTCTAGTGAATGGTGGCATCAAAAGGAAAAGGAAAAGGAAAAGGAGAAGATGATAAGGGGATGAATGACAGTGGGGATTGTGGGAAAGGGTGGTTGGTGTAAATTATATAGGAAAGGTTAAGAGAGAAATTGTCTGGGAGGGACGAGGTGATGCAGAGAATCTGTGTTTCGATTGGGATTCGGTTTTCGGGGAGTTGGGGGAGGATATATCTCGACGGACGAACTGGCAAAAGAAGTGAACTAGGGTAGGGCTGATATCCCCACCCTAGACCTTCCATCAACTCGCAAGCAGGTAATCATCGAATTAAAGAGAAAAGACAGGGGCTTGTATGACAGAAAGTGAAAATTTTGTGTTGGTGTAAGGACTAAGCTAGAATAATAAGAGAGAGGGGGAATGTGTAAAATTTCCCGGAGTAATCTCCTCTCCTCCTCGCAAATGATCCCCTCATTCGCCAGCTGTATATGCTAAACCTCCCAAACGCCACTCATGACTCCAAGCCCAAGAAAGGTTTCCCCTTCCCATCCATCCACCCATCCACCCAATTACCATTCAAATCCACCTCACGCCTAATCATCATCAGTCTTCTTCTTTCTCCCCTTCCCCTTGGCCTTCTTCTTCTTCTCATTCTCCTCTTCTTCCTCGCTCTCACTAGCACTCTCCTTCTTCCCCTTCCTCTTCCTCGTCTCCCCACCGGCACCCTCCTGACCGTCCCCCACACGCCCCACAATATCGCCAAGAAAATCAAACTGCTCATCCGCCTCAACCACCTGTTTCAAATGTTGCGCCGTAACCTTCTTTCCGCCCTTCTCTTTCGCAATCTTCGCCGCTCCACTCACCAATCCAATCATAAAGAGCTCTAAGGCCTTGCTCACAGCCACGGGGGTCACTTGAGCCACTTTTCCTACCTCCTCGTCGGCTTGCATGATTCGTTTTATACGGGCGACGGGGAATTTGGTTTTTATTTCGATGTTGGTGGGGTTGGGGTTTTTGGTGGGAGGGGCCGAGGAGGCCGAGGAGGCCGAGGGCAGCTGGGATGATGAGGCAGATGAGGATGCTTGGATTTTTGCGCTGCCTCGCGGCTGGCGAGGAGGTCGCGTCGTCATGGCGGGGGATGGGATGTATTCTTCTTGGCTGAGGTGGTCTGCGGTGGAGTTGTTGCGGAACGACGCGTTATTTAGGGTGTGTGGTGGGGGTTGGTTGTAGTAGGCGTCGAAGCCGGCTTTGATGGGGGAGTGGTTGTGGTAGGATGAGGTGGTGGGAGGCTGTGGAAAGGAATGTGCTGGTGGTAAGGCGGGAATGGGGGGCATGTATTGATTTGGAGTGTAATCCACGAAGTCGATGTTGTTATTGACGCTGCCGAAGCTTTGAAGGGTTTGATTGTAATTGTTCAGGTGTTGCTGTGGTGGGGGAGCCGCGGGCGAGTTGAAAGATGGGATGATTGGAGATTGAGGAGAGTAGGAGGATTGTAGTTGTGGTTGCTGTTGTGCAGAGGTTGGTCGATAGGGTTGTTGGAGTTGGGGGGGTGGTTGTTGTTGTTGTTGTTGTTGTTGTTTGGGCGGAGAGGAAAGGAAGGACGATAGATCTGGAGATTGAGGAGCGTATGTCGAGTCCATTTCTTTCTTTTTTTTCCCGTTTTCCCTCGGAATCCTTCTCGGGGCGATTTATGCAAGGCTAATGCAACCTGTACGCTGACTGGGTGGAGCTGGAGGAATAAAATGGTTAACAACAAGAGCATGAAGTAGAGTCAGTTTGAGTTCTGTACCTTTCGATCCTCCCTTCTCCCAGCCCTTGATGGGAGGGTGAGAAAGGAGGGAGGGTGTGAAGCTTCTTTCCTTTGCCTTCCTTCCTTCCTTCTCTCTGTCCTTTGAGGGCATCCAAAACGAATGCCTCCCACAAACTCTGAACTAATCTCAAGGCGGTGAAGAGTGGATTGGAATGGGATTGGTCGATGGGTCAAAGAATGGGTCCGAAATCCAAAAAGGGGAATTGAAAAAGGATAAAATTAAAAAGGGGGAAGCGGTTTGAGTGGCTCGGCTAATAATAGACTAAAATGGCCTTAAATAATCTTTTTTTTTTTTGGATGGGATGGAAGAAGGTGGAACTGCGTGTTTGGTGTTTACCGGTCAATGGAATTGTGGCAGGCTAATGACATTCGCCTCGTCCAAATTTGTTGCATTTCTGGCGGGGTGAAAGGCCGCATTATGTAGCCCGCGCCCGCAGTTGTTGTGAGCAAGGATCCCGAAAAGGGCTTAGCTTGTGTCCAAAAAGAGCTTAGCGTGACTTTCGCGATCTCCAACCCCCTTACCCTTACCTTTGCTGCTCTGCTCTCCCCCAAGTTCATCCTTTCTCTACCACTTTCATCCATTTTTCATTAGAGAGAGGGCCGTTGCGTCAATGTGCTATCATGCACTGCGCGGCTCATCGCGTTGTAGAGATTCTATACTGTGTGATTTGTCATTGTCTGATTCTTGTCTCATCGTTATCCCCGAGGCTATCGACAAGTGTCATGGTTATGCAAATGCTAGCCCTTGCCTCATCTCGTGACATCAGGGGCTCACCACACTTTCTCCCTTTCGCCTTTCGCTCTTCAATTGGAGCCAGAGCACAGAAAGTGCACGCCTAATGTTGGATTCGCAGTAGCGACAAGATTTCAACAATAGCCTCCGCTCACTTCTTTTCACCAATATCCTTATCCTGAAGCATATCAGACGTTGGAATGATGATAGCAAAGAGCTTTACCAAAAACCACTTCAAGTATTCAAATGCTGCTGCTCTGAGCCCGAAGCCTGACCTTGTGTATGTGGTTTCTACTTGGAGCAGTGTGGTTTATGAGGAATAAACTTGATCTAATCTGACAATTGTTCTGAGATGCCTCTTTTTCGCTTGTGGTTTTGTTTTTGGTCTTGGCTTGTATTGCGTCTTCTCAACTCATTACCATCCTTTGCTTTTGTGCCTTCAGATAAGATCTTGCTACGGCCTATGTTCTCCAATTAGCTATTCAACCCCTTGCGCCTTTATTCAACATCAAAATATGTTGCAAATCGCTCTGATGCCGAGTCTCGGAGCACACGGGATCTCTGGCTTTCAACCAATGAGACCAGTGTCTCCAAAAATACCCGTCAGCGCCTCACCAATGGAATGCTTTTAATCACGTTTCAGCCCCTCGCCTCCTCAATACGCTAAAAGCTTCACGTCAATAATTCAAGCTTAAAATGAGATCACATTGTGTTGGCTGCTTAGCTTATCGGGAGTGTTTTGTTGCATATCGCATGAATATGAAAGCTTAGTTCATCTTGCGATCTCACGTGACTTTGCATTTGAAGGAAGAAGTCTCTTCATCCTTAAGTATTCATTGAACATAATGATCCTTCAATTGAGATCTTGAACATTTCGTCTCCTTTATCATTTAAAGACGGCTTAATATAATTCTCAAATTTTATCATCTTGCTCTAAGAACGTCATTCATGAGCAACGACAATCGACCAAGGTACATATTTCCACATCTGAAAAATCATAACAAAAAGACGGTAAAACTAATCAATCCCTAGCAAAGGAATAACGCAAACCTTCTGTCTACCTACGAATCAGGATTAGTATCAAAAGCTACCCCACACCCCATCGTGCCCATTTCCCACCTTCTCTCATCATCTCGCATTTCCCTGTCTCTCGCCGAACCGTAAAACAACCTAACACTCATCGTATCTAACGGTATCTCCACACCCTCATCCACCGACCTTTGCTTGATCTCCCTCCCCGTCTCATTGCCCGTCAACCCCATCAATCTCACAATACATAGCGGTTCTTTAGGCAGGCCCGTAGCTTTACGGCCATAAATCGTGCAGGTGAAAATGGTTTGTAGATATGCCGTGTTTACGGGGCTGGCGGGCTGGTGGGGTTGCAGGTATAATTCCATTTGTGCTGCGTTGAAACTCGCTAGAGATTTCGGTGCTTGGAAGAGTTCGGGTTCACGATCCAACCTGGGTAGCCGGGGTGTGGTGGCCGGCAGCGCCTGCAGCGCCTAAGGGAAGGAAGGCTTGGGGTGCTAGTTGTTGAGCATCCGCGTTTCTTGCGTTTTGATTAGGGGGATTTTGGCCCAGTGGACTTCTGCCACTCGCGGGACCGAGTGGCTCTGCGGCTGCTGCGGCTAATATGTTATCGAGAGCTAGTTTGCGGGTAGGTGGAGAAACATAAGGTCTGACAGAACCACGCCTTCGATCACCACGGTAGATCCTTAAACGATTTAATTCATTCGCGATATGATCCTCTGTGTTTTCCACAATATCTATAATGGCATTAACTTCTTCGTTTGAAGCGGCCTCCAGATCATAAGGAGGTATTAGGGTATTTTGTCGTATGATTTCGCGGATTTCGTCTTGTTCGAGGTTGGCTTCAAAGAGGCCGATTAGATCAAGCAGTGGGACTTGTAGGTTTTCTGGCACGAGCTGCACGTTGTAGCGATGGCCAGAAGGAAGTTCAGAAAACCAGCGTGCGGAGAGAGGTGGCTCGGGTGGTCCTGGGTATTCTCGAGGTCGAACTCGGTGAGATAGGGTTCAAATTGTCTCTTATAGTCTTCTTCGTCTCCGAGAGTTTCACCCCTCTTCCTAAGGCTTACTGAAAGGGTCGAATTAAATGACCTCCATATATTCCAGTATGATTTGAGTGCCAACCTCATTAGACAATGCATGATCAGGCCAATGCTCCAGATGTTCGTGAGTCCCGAGACGTAGGCTGATGAGCATGTTGCCTTCCATTGGGCATCTAGTTGGTACAGTATCCTAATGCAGAATTAGCAAACGCCAAGGGTGTCTATCATCTCGAAAACGACAAGACTTACCGGGCCCACCAACCAAGGTCTTGCATACGTAGCATTAGTTTCAAATGCTCTTCCTTGCTTCTGTTATCATTGTTAGCGCACCACCCGATTTTTTAATTTTGTTCAAATTAAAGAAAAGATTTACCGGCGTGAGCCAGTCATGTGTACCCCAAGCAGCCATGAGCCTCGATCGCTGTGCCAAAATCCGCAATCTGCAAGAAATTAATTTCTCCCTCATGTCTAAACTTGTGTCAACTTGCCTTATATCTAGGGACACCGTAATGTTCATCATCATTCAGTATATCTCCCTCGAAGACTTGCCAAAGAAAATTAGCATTGCTTCAAGAAATGACTTGGAAGGGGTTGAGATGGTACTGTTGGCGAGTTTCAGATCCAGATGAACAATTTCATCTCTATCCCACCGTTCTGGCTCCTCCCATACTCTCTGTCTCTTGGCTGCCGGTTCCCCTGTTTGCTGAAGATAGTCTTCTTCCCAGTGCAGAATCTCTTCGGTGCCTTGATGCATTGCCAGAACTCCACGGGCCAGGCAGTGAAATATTTCCCACAAGTACACCTCGGGGAGAAAATTGAAATCACTGGAATTATTTGTTAGCCATGCATTGTGAGCATTCCAGATTTATCCTTACTTCACTTGTCTTGAATACTGAATATACCTCATCTACCAGATCACCACCTGTACAAAATTCTAGGTAGTAGCGATATACTATTCCTCTATTTGATTGAATGCCCTGGAACATTGAAAAGTCAGCGGACTAAGTTCTTCTTGATAGAGACGCAAAGACAATGCAGGAATCAACGCAGATTTTCGTCTCTCAGCAGTTGTCCATCAGATGGGATCATTTCGGGGACGTACATACACTTTCAGTATCACGATACAAATGACGATAACATTTTCGGAAAATGAAGCGATCCAGTACTTTTCAGTAGCTGATTGAAATAACACTCATTGGCCAAGGAACGGTTCGACTGCTTGACGACTACCTTTCTTATCTGGTCTCTTATACACCCTAATCCCGCTATCCCATTGCCGCCCTCCCCGAGAACAGAGTGAGGTTCCCATCCGGTCCCCGGTTGGCTGTCCGTCCATTTGCTCGAAGATGCTAGCCACTCTTGTTGAATCTTCGCTTTTGCTTCTAGTTGTGCTTCTGTGGGCCATATTTGAAACAGAACACAGAGAACGCACGAATATCGATGCGAATACAGATAGGTTTTACAATTGTAGTTTAAAAATGAAAATTGTTTGAGAGTAAGTGGTAAAGAAACCTAGAATTTGGTGAGTATCTTTGTGAGATTTGCACCCTTTGTGGATGGAGAAAGAACGTCGACGTCAACGGTTGCGGAATAAAAGTTCTATTGTTGATGTTTGAAAGATTTGCTTCCGGGTGTTTTATAATGTTCCTTTGTTCTGATGCTAAACTATAAGAACTGTAAAGTCAAAGAGGGAGATTACAGTCATTTTCTGAATCAGGGAATACGTAGGTGCAGATTACAACATACTCCCCTCAACTATGCCTAAGCTAGCTAATATTGAGATTGTAACTTTTGTTATGATGTTGCTCGTAAATAATTGGAATTGGGTATGGGGTAGAAAGGGTTTATAAAGCAAACAGTCACCTAAAAATGGCCCCTATTTTTGCCCCAATCCATTACAACACTATTAAACTTTCGAAGAATTTACTTCATTTATTTATCTTTCTTTTATAAGAGTTAAAAGTATAAGTTATAAAGCTAAAATCTTTCAGAAATGAAATATTAAAGTATAATTAATTTGTATTTTAAGTGTGACGGTCAGGTTGGTAAACGTTAGTGGCTTTCTGGGATGTTAACATAAATATCGTCACTAATCTCGTATAGCTGAAAACTTTGTGCATAGTCTCTGGCTGCTTCTTTTCTCTTTCTCTTCTCCTTAGTTTTGGATTCTAAGGATCAATTAACGTTTTTGAACCAGTTGGCCACATTAATGCCGTTTAATAAATATTATAGCATCCTTGCCCAAGGCACGTCACTAGAGTCTCTCCGAGAAAGCACCTTACAATGATCCTTTACTCCTTTAGCTTAGCATCCTGATAAATAATCTATTAGCCAGTTCCCTTACTAGACAAAGCGTTATATTAATTTCTCGGTTTAAAAATGAACTATTTCAAACGGTAATTTGGGAGAATCTGTTAAATTTTCGGGGAGTAGCTCACTTAGGTCTGTTAGAACGCCTCTAGAACTCCTTGAATGTCTATGGAATAGGCGCGGCTCCCCGACGCTAATAATAGCCGCGCGCTTGAGCCGCAGCTAGGTTTAATCTCCATCCACTTTCAACATCTTCACACAACTCCAACTCTCAGGATTATATACCGGCGTCATAGCAAAATACGGTATCGAATTTCATCTATCAATCCATCTCTACTCTAAATTATCTGCAATACTGACAGACAAGGCTTTGAAAGTGAGTGTAGGGGCAAGTAAATGCTGGAATGAAATATCAAATCCAAACTCCTTAAACAACCAGTTTCTCAATTCCGCACCAATCATACTGTCAAGACCGTAGTCTGCCACCGACCGACCATCGAATTCAAAGTCTTCCACGGGTGTTCTGAGGATACTCGAGCAACGCTTCATGACGTGCTCAGCAATAGCCTGCACGGCAGCATCTTTGCCAACCTCTAGCGCTGCCTTAAGAATGCCCACAAAGTCACCACCAGCGCGTTTTCTGGAGGATGAGAACTTGTTTGCATGCTCGATTGATCTCTTCAATCCAAGAAATTGAGCGTTGGAATACCAGTAAGCATCAGTGGTATTGTTAGATGCGATGGCAGATGCAAGATGCTCGACTTCGAGACCTAAAATAATCTGAGAGTCTCCGAATTTGATATTCTGACCAACCTTAGGGATAGGGCGGGACATTGCTACCTCGAACCCACGAAGCATTTCCATCTCGTCGATTCCGTACATTCCCTTTCGGGATAAAGAGATTTCAATATTCTCATTTTCAGCTACAACGCCGACGTCTAGGACCATGGGTAGAGCAAGAGAAGTTGCAGCAAGGCCATTGAGGTTGCGATGCCATGCGAGAGCGTCAAGGAAGCCATTAGCAGCACAATAGTTACTTTGCCCGGGATTCCCAAGAACTGCGGAAATTGAACTGGTCATGACGAAGAAGTCCACGGGTGTGCCTTCCAGAGCTTTGTGAAGACTCAACGCTCCTTGGACTTTGGGGCTCAAAACCGCGTTAAATTGATCAAATGTCATCCTTTCAAACATCCCATCCTAGTAACCCGTTAGCAAGTCTAGATTAATGGGGTAAAGGATGTTCATACTTGAAGTACCATGGCGGCGTGGACAACACCACGTATTGGGCGAGTTGCGCTCACCTCAGCCACTACTTTGGCGACTTGTTCTTCACTCGATACATCGGCTCGGAACACATCTACAGTGGCACCTGCCTTGAGAAGTAGCTCTACGACATGGGCAGCTTCCGGTTTATCTGCCCCAGAGCGAGAAATGAAAGCGAAGTTCCTACACCCCCTCTCTAGCATCCAACTGATCAGACTCCGGCCGAGACCTCCGAGACAGCCAACGAGAAGATATACAGCATCTTGAGCGAAGCGCAATTCTGATCTTTGAACTTCCACCTGCCTCATTGTTAGATAAATTCAATGTGCGTATAGATCTCTCTCTGTTTCTCTCTCATTCCACATACCTTAACTAAGCTTTGGTCGTAATCAAAACCGACCGCCGTCGGGCTGTCTTTGACAAAATCCACGTCAGTAATAGTCCCGACATCAACCACTGTGCTATTTTGGAGCCAAAGCTCTTGATGTTCTCTAAGGATCTTGATAGTCTGCTGGAGAATGTCTCCGAGTGTTTCCTGGTCTCGTTTGAATAGGAGCTCGATACTTGTGGAGGTGAAAGACGCCCCTTTGGCGAATGGCAGTGGATCTACTTCTGCGCTAATGCCTGCGGCATTCAAAATGAACCGGCCTTCTGGAGTTATCTTCCTCCAGATTTCTTGACTCAGAGCTGAAAAATCGTGCGCAATAATAACGGTGGGAGCGTCACTATCCGACATTAATTCTGTTACTTCAACATCTTCTGATAGGAGTACGATGCTTGAAGGTACTAAGGTTTGAGTCAGGAGCAATTTTTTTACAGACTCAGTCTCTACTACCGCTGTAGCCTTTATGCAAAGACTCGTCGAAAGTTTGAGTGCGGCTGTTACAAAGCTGAGAGGTGCAGGTAGAATGAGTAAATGGTCACCCTTCTTAATCCTGGCCTTGTTGACCACTGAATTTACCGCTTTGCATAGGCTGGGAAGGGTTACCATAAGGTCCGCTCCTTTCGCATCGGCAAATGTTGCACCCACGAATTTGGATACCCGTGGTCTGGTGCAATATGCATCTTCTGTGTAAGCCACCATGTGCTGGCCTCGCAATGAATGATCGACATTAACGCCAGTACTGATGACTTTTCCGGCGATGAGTCTTGGACCGCGGGCGATTGATTGAATATCCTTCTCATAGAGCTCGGAAGTGTCTACAAGAATCTCGATCTCGTCCTCTCCAATTTTTGAACGATCTAGTAAGCTTTCAGATCGAAAGATCAGTTCTCCATTACTCGTTCCACGGAATACAGCATCTTTGGAGAGCGTGGTATCTTGCCATTCCCCATTAGCCTCTGAAAACTGTTTGTTCAATGCCGAATTTGCTATGACGCGAGGTACATAGGTCGATCCACCATGTAACCAGAATTCGGTGTCCTGTCCTTGATCCTTTGTAGTGATCTTGCCAAGTTTACTCTTGATAAGGCTTGCGATTGAGCTGGAACTTTCGTTACAGTCAACATCTAAGAGAAGCACCTTCGCAGCTGCCTGCTCTGACCGAATGGCTCTTAGGAAGCTAGCAACCATCCCACCAGATGTAGATTTTCCTTCATTGACTCCAGCTGTGAGCCAGATGATTGATGTGCCGGAGCATAGAATTGAGTTGAGCGCCGCGAAAGAATCTTCGGTAGCGGAGGACAGCAGGGTACTTTGATAATCGCAGATGACAACAGTCTTGTCTTGTGTGCTATGATATTCTGCGAAACTTTGAACCCGCACTTTGCATTCCAAACCATCGAGCTTGCTTGAGAGATCATCAAGAGCAGAGGACGAATGTCCGACGGACAATAATGTAATGTCATCTCTTGGGTGTACGAAGCCGTTCTGATACAGAGCTAGATTGAGAAGCAATATAACAGAACCTTCAAGTTCAAGTTGCAGACCAGGACTCGCTAGCCCAGACGATGCAATAGCATTTGAAAAAGATTCGAGCCTGCTGATGGGAATCGATATAATAGCTATTCCCTGGGGTGAAGCTAGGGCTGCAATCCCTTTGAGAAGCTCCCTTGGTTCCAATTCTTGTGTAACGACGTTGGAGACAATGATGAGGTCCTGAAGGTCTGCGATGACTTCGAGCCACTCCGATGGGGTCATTGATATGCCCTGTATCTGTATGTTGTCATGGGCTAGCGCAAATGTCTCGGAAGAAACATCAGCTACAATTATAGATGTTTCCGTGCTGAGCTTGTCTTTGCAACCGTCCAAGATACTCGATGGTGGATTCCCAAGCAGCAGGACTTTCGTCAAAGCCTCTTTATGGTCAAGCAACTCAACAAGCTTGACAATGCCACCTGCTAGAGATTTATCTTCTCTGAGACTTCCATTCAGTTTCTCGCCGGTGAGCAAGGTGACATCCAGCTTCCAAGAAGTCTTGGAATATGGACCACCCATCACAATTTTCGACGTTTGCTGAGGTACAACTGCTTCATAGGCAACACATTGAAGGCTTTTGACGTCTAATATCAACCTACCACTTTCGGTGAATAGCTTTGTATGGGTGTTGAAATATCGTCCGTTGTGGTCATCGGTCCACGCGACTGCATGGCCGTTCGAGTCTACTTCGCCATGAGGAAACCAGAGGCTCACTTCTTCCATTTGGATTGGTACCACACCACAAAGCATCTCTTTATGTCGTCCAGCGTTGATTGATATAATGATTAATTGCAGACAGGCGTCAATTGTCGAAGGGTGGAGGATGTATCTGGATTCTCCATTCATGAGTCCGCTTTCTGTTCGGGTTTTGATGCTGGCCGCGGCATCGTGATACTTGACGTTTGTCTTAATCTGGCTGAGTGGTTGAAAAGAGGAACCGTATTTGAATCCAACTCTGTGGAAGGCGTCATACCATCTCTTCCCAGACACAGTTTGTGTTAATTTTGACTTGTCGACCCTTGAAACACTGTCCCGAGGCCAGCTTTCATCAATATGAGCGGCAATTATGCCTTCACAATGAAGTGTCCATCTACCGTCCGCTATCGACTCTACCACAAACGAATACCAAGATGATGATTTAATCGTCTGCGGCAATTGTTGAAGTCGGAACTGGATCTCAATCCCATTGTCTGTATCTGGAACAATCAATGCCGTCTTAATGAGAACATCTCGCAGCGTCACGCCTGTCACGTTAAGTTCGTGGTCCTCACAAACTTGCCTGAGAGCTTCAATTGCAAGAGACATGTGTCCAGCTGCAGGGAAAACGGCATCGTTACCCAGCTGCAATGAAGGTTAGCTGATGTCGATTACGGTTTAAGAAAGAGTCATGCACATACACTATGATCTTTAAGCCATGGGATATCCCTATGCCGCAGTATATTCTTCCATACGAGAGAGTGATCTGATAGCCCAGCGACAAGTGACCCGAGCAGATCATGACGAGGGTGTTTCAAATGTCGTTGGGCTGCACTGAACCTGGGCTCCGCCCAATATGTCTTTTCGTAATTCCATTGATACGGGGGAAGGTCAACAAGCACCAATGGGCGTCGGGCTTTTGTGATCTGGAAGTTCTGACTTGGTTCCTCAAGTGAGTTAACTTCTTCTATGTTGATGGGGAAATCTTGGATAAGCAGCTCGCCGGCTGTCTTGAGTAGCTGAGTAGCGCTATCTGCTTTCCGAACAAAAGTAGGGATATAAGTAAAGCGGTCAAAACTGTTCGCTATGCAGATCTGCTTGAATGGCCCAGCAAGTGCTGAATGTGGCCCAACTTCGATAATGGCTTTTACGTCTGCCAAGGTTAGATCGTTTCCTAGAGTTGTGATAGCGTCGTCGAAGAGGACCCGGCTCAGCAAGTTCTGACTCCAATACGCAGCTGTGATGTAGTCTCCATCCAGCTTCTTTCCAGTTACAGATGATATGAAACGAACCCTTGGATGTCGCCATTCAAGACTTGCTTCGTCAAGTGTTGCATAAGCTTTTGTGAGGAGATTGTTGTATACTGGTGCTACATTATTCATTTGCGGAGAATGGTATGCCTTTCCAGTCTGAAGCTCCCTGGCGAAGATTCTGGCGTTGTCCAGGCGCGTTTTCACCTCTTGAATAGCTTCTTTTGTCCCACTAAGCGTCACACTGCTCGGGGAATTAACGCAAGCCACCACTAAGCCATCGATATCAGCAATGTGCTCCGAGACGTCAGCTACTCCTGCTCCTGCTGCTAGCATAGAGCCTGCTGGCGCTTCACGCTTGACGACATATCCGCGATAATAGGCTGCGATAATCGCTTCTGGGGCCGAAATTAAGCCCGCCGCGTAAGCTGCACCAATCTCTCCACTTGAATGACCTGCTGCAACTGTTGGAGTAATGTTCCAGCGCGCAAATAGGTCAACTACAGCAATTTGAATAGCTGTGCAGATAGGCTGTGCTATCTCAGCATCGTTGATAGGACTCTTTTCGGCTGGCAACTCAAGAACTCCCTCTAAAGTCCAGGTTCGGGTGGGTTCAAGTCTCTGCAAAGTTCGGTCGAGATTTTTAATAGTTGCACGGAATGAAGGAAATATTTCCATTGCTTCCACGGCCATTCCAGCCCACTGTGCCCCCTGTCCTGTGAAAATGAAGCCCAAGGCTGGGGCAGTCTTTCCTGCAGTACCAAATTTGAAGGAGGAAACTGCAAAATCTTCGACCAGATGACTCTCGCGGGCAATTGTGAATGCTCTAGACGAAAATTTCGATCGTTTTGTATTGAGTGTAAAGGCTAGATCGGCAAGATAGAACTTATCAGCCACTGCTGCGTGAGCGGTAATGTTTCGAAGCACGGTGGCCTTGTCGTGCGCTGAAAATCCCACCAGGAAGGGCCTCATGGCTGCATTACTATAAAGAGCAGTTTCTTTTGGCTGGCCGTGCTGGTACCAAGGATATAGACCATCGATAGCTTCAACGATCACATGTCCATTAGTGCCACCATATCCAAATGATGAGACACTTGCTCTCCGAACAAGAAAAGATGCCGGCCACGGGATAGTGTTGCCTTGGACCTTGACATTCCATGCTTTCTCGTCAACTATCCTACAGTTAGCAACGCACATGTCTAATTTACATGAACTTACTTGCTGGGTTGAGTTTTTTCAGTCCGCATACTCCCGGCACGATTCTTTGCTCAGTCACTGTCGAGAGTCAGTAGTTTCTCGCAAGAAAAACGCAAGGAAAAGGATGTTGTAGCGAAAATTCTGTCGTACTCATCGCAGCTTTCATTACAGCAAAAATCCCACTTGCTGCTTCACTATGGCCAATATTTGCTTTGATCTATCCATAAAACAGTCAATTACTTGATCCCCGGCAAGGAACGGGCGACTAAAAGGCTTACCGCACCGACGAGCAACGGTTTCTCTCGACTTCTTGTATCATTCATGGCATTAGAGACGGCTCTTGTCTCGATCGGGTCTCCTACAGGTGTACCAGTCCCGTGGCATTCGAGATACGCAGTCTTAGATGGATCTAGATTTGCTTTCTCGTAGGCTAGTCGCACGACTCTTTCCTGGCCTTTGACGCTAGGATGGGTTATCCCCATTCCGGGAACTTTTCCATTGCTAGAAATGTGCATTTAGTATATTGCATTTAGAATTGGAAGAGGTATGAGTCCTACGTATTGACAGCTGAGGAACGAATTACACCTCGAATGGGGTCCCCATCGCGGATGGCGTCGCTCAGGCGTTTCAGATATAATGCACCGGCTCCCTCTGCTCGCCCATACCCATCGGCGGATTCGTCGAAGGTGTGGCATCTTGATGTGGGTGATAATATACCGAGTTTGGCAGTGTTCATGTGTTGGTCAACCGTTAGAATAAGGTTGACCCCACCAGCGATAGCCGCTTCGCAGTCACGTGCACGAAGTGCGTGACACGCATTGTGAATGGCATATATGGAAGAGGAGCAAGCTGTGTTGATGGTGAAACTGGGAGAGATATATTGATTAGTATGTTGCAAGAATAGTCTCCGAAAAAAGAAAGAGGACAAAAGAAAAGGCGTTAGAAATCCGGAACTCGGGATTAGTTCTTACCTAGGCCCCCTTAGGTTGAAGGTATTGCCTATCCGATTGCTGATGATACCAGGATCTACTCCCGTTGCAGCGTAATTATGACGAAAATCCGGGTCGCGGATTGACATCTGTTGATAGTCACTAGTAAAGCTTCCTACAAAAACTGCAGTGTTGCTGCCAGACACTGCATCGAGACTAAGACCTCCTGATTCGAGGCATTCGTAGGAGACTTCAAGCATCTTCCGTTGCTGAGGATCAAGCCACATTGCCTCGATTGGTGTCATATTGAAGAAGGAAGGGTCGAAGTCTTCAAGAGCGCCATCTAAGAAATAGCCTCCGAGAACATTGAAGCTACCTGGCCTCTCTAAATTGGGATGGAAATGGGCATCGATGTTAAAACGGTTCTCTGGCACTTTCGGTGTGTGGACAGATTTTTTGTTGATCAATATGTCCCAGAGTTTAGATGCTGAGTCTACAGAGCCTGGAAGCCGGCATGCTAAACGTTGTTGTAAGCATTATAATCTATCTGTTACTCTTAGAGTCGACTTACCCATGCCAACAATAGCAATCGGTTCCAGACTGGAGTCTTCAGGCTCATCGCTATTCTTCATTAAAGGCATGCTGGATGTTCTCGTCCTCTGTTCTGTATACGCGAGTGTGTACAATCTGTGGTGAGACTATTCTTGAAAAGAGGAATGGTTTTCGGGGTAATTCTATATCTTCAGATATCTTCTATCTTCTTGGGAGGTTGCTGGTTTAGCCAATTAAATCTAAGACATCAATTAAACAACTAACAATATAGATCCAAGTGCGCTTTTGTGAATTCAACCTTCGTCTCATATGCAGGTCATCGGGCTAAAGCAAGCGTCCTGTCCCCCAGGTTCGCAACTAAAAATCTCAATACCAATTAGTGGAGCACAAAAAGCCAACCAAACCCCTTCCAATAACTCTGGGTGCGGAACGAGCACGTCAGCCGTGCATCTGCATGTCGGTCAGCGGGCCGGCCAAGCATCAAGATGAGTGATTTGTGTGTTGGGCCCAGTATTTATTTGCAAATCCAGCCAAAGTTAGAAAGTCTGAAGGAGGAATAACTTCCCGTTATTTTATCATCTTACAAAACCTCTTTTAGTTACTCAAATCTCAAACTTGGTATCATATTCCCTGAATTCGGCTTCTTTGTATCCACTCGAGATGTCTTTAATTTTAAGGGACAATTACTTCCTATCTTTGTCTGTGGTTGCCACCATTCTACTTTGGGGTGTAAGTTTATGGAACGGCACAGTCAAGGGACTGATTCTAGCTACATTAAACGGACAATTTGAGGATGGAACGCCACTCAAGACAAATTATACCGGAATCATCATTCTCGATTTCCCATTATCGCTCTTGGTTTCATTCTTCTTCTACGGGACAAATGGATACGACCGGGGCTATCAGCTCTTCCTTATCGATGCATACTCGACTCTCCAGTCAGCATTCATCTGGTTGTATGTCGAAAGCAATCGAAAATCTCCCAAGCCATCTGCTGTTAGTAAGTAAGTACCCCTCTGAATCTCACAAGGGAAGAGAGCCAGGTGACTGACTGACATCTCCCAGTCCGATAATCTGGGGACTGATTTGGCAGGCGTTCGGAGCGGCGATATCCCTACCTCTGTACTTCTACAACCATCTGAAATGGGAGCAAGGATCATCTCGAACTCTGCCTGGAGTTCCACTGCCCGTGGCCCGCTCCCTGGTCTTCAGTTTCGGACTTGGTGCAGTCTTGCCTGCAGTCATTGGTATGTTACCTACCTGGATCAACAGGGATGCTCGCACGCATCAAAACATCCTTGCTCTTTGGCAGCCAGACCCCATCTGGGTTTCCTTAATCCAGGCTACCGGTGTGATTTTGTCCGAAGCCTTGTTCAAGCCCGCCGCTGCGAAGGATGATAACCGAAGAGCTGTGTGGTGGGTTAGGTCCTCTTACCTTGCTGCAGCCTTTTCATCGACCCTCGGCCATCTTTACGCCACAACTTCTATTTGCCTTTCCGATGACCCTGGCCTCACTTTCTCAAGGATCTACGTGCCTTCTCTGTTGCATGGGCCTTCAAATCTGGACAATAAACTAGCTTCTGGTCCTTGGTTATTTTTACAATATGATTTTATCATTATTGCGCTCTCGAGCTTGTCATGGGCGTATTTCCTATTGATAGATATTGTCCCGAAGGATGCGAAGCCTAATTTGGTGCTTCCATCTACTTTAGTTCTTGGCACATTGTTCTTGGGTCCTGGTGCAGCCGTATCTCTAGCACTGTTTTGGAGAGAAGGAAAATTGGATGAAGAAAGAGCCAAGGCCCACAAATCTTGAGTGGGAATGAAATGCTGAAGCATATTGAGGCTGTTCTTAGGTTTTCAGTAGTGGTTTGATTTTGCCTTTCTATATTTGCAGAATTACGAGCAAGTTTTGATATTTGCTATCAAAATACATTGAAACAACTCTCATGTATCTACGAGAGCATCGAATTGCAGAAGCATTTACCTCATTACGGTTCCACTAAATTTGGCTACATTACTAAACGACATTCCATCTACATAGGATATTCTGTGAAAAATTGGCAATGCTGGCTGCCGTCTTTGAGAACGCTTTCCGGCCTTCTGAACTCGCCAGTGGCGCTACTAAAGCACCTATTGTCTGGTAAGCTTATCTAAGGCCCTACAACGCGGACCGAGAATAACTATAAGGTTGATTTAGGTGGATTGGATCAGATTCCTTTGTGTGAACGGTATGTTCGGTCCGAGACTGCATTGTGCATCGATTGCCAAGCCCGAAGGCGAATTTGCCGTCAGGCGTGGCATTCCTATTGAACGTCTATTGAACGTCAAGTAGGAATTGCAGCCAGAGGCATTGTAGTTTGTACACTAGGGATCTACTGGTGTGGTTAAGAAGTATGTTCGATGGGTCAATGCACCTCACCTAGCCCTTGGAAATCTATTGCCAAGCAAACAGATTCCTGTAACACGAGTACCGCAGATGGATTTTCCTCTCCGACCTAGTTGTGTTATCGCTCGGGAGGCTACCTTGCATGTATGTCAGCCGTTAGTCCGATATGAAAGGAATTTGAAGTTCTTTTGATAGCGAGTTCCCGCTATCTGCGGTGGAGTATAATCAATCCTGAGAAAATCTAATCTACTACTCTGAAGAAAGAAACATCGTATTCTCGAGTACTATTTTTTTTTAAACGCAAAATCACCGCTCCTCAAGGACGGGTTGTGCCAATATTTCCATTCTGTCAACAAAGGAAGATTTCTCGGTCTTGAAGATGCCACTCGAATCACTGGAAGTCGTTGATGTTGCCATAATAGGTGCAGGTAAGGGTGCCCGTCATAAAACGCGTTTGTTGTCTAAGGGTTTTAACACTAAATGTGAACGGAAAGGATGGTACGGCCTCGTAGCGGCAAGAACATATTTACGGTTGCGCCCAACCACCAATCTCTTGATCATAGATTCAGACACTACTGTCGGTGGAGTATGGAGCAAAGCGAGACTGTATCCAAACCTGGTTGCTCAAGTCAAGCATGGACTGTTCAATTATACAGATACCCCAATGCCGAAGAAAGGAGCGACACAGAATAATATGGTCTCTGGCAACATGATACATGACTACCTAGAGAAATATGCAGAAGATCATGATCTTCTACGGCGGATTCGGTTCAGCACCTTCGTGGAAAGTGCTGTACGCTGTGACCGTGGGTGGCGTCTACGATTCAAAAATTCCGCGGATGTTGTCGAGACTGGGAAGTTGATGGTGGCAACGGGTGTGACGTCGATTCCTAATATGCCAGAATACAGAGACTTGGATGTCACGGTGCCAATCATACATTCCAAAGATCTTGGCGAGTCGTTCGACGTCCTTAGTGCTGATGAAATCAAACACGCTGTGGTGGTTGGTGCGGCCAAGTCAGCATATGATGCTGTGTATCTGCTTCTTTCGATGGGGAAAAAGGTAACTTGGATAATACGTCCAGATGGAGCTGGTGAGTTTTGACAAGATCTCTATCACACGTTAAATTTCGACCATTCCTGCTTGAAAAGTTAATAAAGAGGAAACTCATGTTTGTATTTCTAAGTGCTAAGTTTGTACTAGGACCATTGGCCATATTGCCCGCAGAATTGTTTGGCTTCTTCAACAGTATCGCGGTTGCTTCTACTCGACTAATGACTTACATGAGTCCATCTATTTTTAATACCGAAGGAGTTTTGCCTTCTTTCTTTCAAAGAAGCACTGTCGGGCAGTGGATCACTGGAAAATTTTGGGATGTCGTCACCCACTTGAGCAACGTCCATGCAGGCTATGAAAATGGAGATCATGTTTCCATGCTGAAGCCTGAGATTGATGGGAAGAGTGTGTTTTGGGCAAATTCTGGATTGGGGGTTGTGACACTGGACAATTTTTGGGGCATGATTCATTCCGGCAACGTGGAGATTCTCAGAGATCATCTTGGTGCTATCAAGCAAGATACTTTGATACTGAAATCTGGGGCGACGGTTCAAGCAGATTATATTGTCATGTGTACAGGCTGGGGAGATCATTTCTCCATGTTTGATGATGAGACCAAAGCCGAACTAGGGCTACCGACACTTGGAAAGAACTCTCCTCCTGGTGCACGGGATCGGACTTGGGTGAAAAGCGACCTCTTGGCCGACCAATCCGTGAATGAAAAACTCCCTTTCATATCCAACCCCCCAGGCCTTAAGAATCCGAGAACTGCAGAAGGAATAGGACGGCGTTGGCGGCTCTATCGGCGAGCCATTCCATTGTCTCTTGCTCTTAATGGCGATAGGTCGCTCGCAATCCTAGGGCAGATTCACACTGTGCAAACACCGCTCGTCGTAAGTGGTCAGTTTCCTAGCGTCAACTTCAACATGGTAGCTGTATGGGTCAAGTGCCTCAAGTGACTTGGCATATTGAAAGACTTTCATGTTCTAAGAACTTAAAACGTCTCCCTCCTTCCCAATTTGCAGCACTGACCACGAGACCCTGAGTAGTCCGAGATGCAGAGTTTTTGGGCCATTCTGTACCTTCTAGGCGAATTGAATCTTCCTGATGCTGCAACCATGACTAAGGAAATTGCGGAATGGAATGCATGGACAAGAAAGAGATACTTGAGCCAGGGTCAGAAGTTTCCATACTCACTGTATGATTTTCTCCCGGTAAGCTATAGTGCTCCTAATTATCTGATCCAATCACTAATGGGCCCACGCAGTACGTCGACACACTTTGTAAGGACCTTGGAATAAACTCGCGCCGAAAAGACAACCCTATTGCGGAGTTGTTCTCTCCATACAAGCCGGAGGACTTCAATGGGTTCATCGACGAGTACATGGCAAAGAAGGAGGATCAGTTGAAATGATGTGGAAAGCGTGGGGAGCATAGTTGGATCCAGATTAGGGGTTAGTTAGGCATGTCAGCAATGCTCATTAATTACTCGGACCGAGACCGCCCGTCTTACATGCGCTGTGCAGTGCAGCTAGCCAGTGAGAGTGAGTGTACTTTACACTGTCCGGCAAACTGTACGTTCTTATGTGAGCGTAATTTACGCAGGAACTGTATGCAGGAACGCAAGATGCATGTTCACAGATAATCTTCCGAAGACATTGAAAGTTACATGGGGACAATCACTTCATGGTTCTAGAATTCTTCAGCCTCACCGCTCCTCTCTGGAGTTCTTCAGAGTCTAGTTCCGTTTATCTCTTGTACTGCCGGCCCGAGAACGATCATCATGGCTCGCTCAACCAAATTTCGAGGAATCTTACTTCACAGTTGTCTAACTCGTGTGAGTCTTTCCAACGCCTTAAATGTAGATCATTCCTGACGTCAGTTGTTTACACCATCTGGATTGTTTGCAGTCGACTGAAAATCAGCAAAAACATGCTTCTTCCGATTCTGACTGTCTTGTCGAGTGCATCAGCCGTAGCAGCAGGGGTTATCTCTGGGTGGGGAGTTGAAAATGGAAAGATCGATATCCTGGGCACATCTTTTGGTGATCCGGGGGAAGATGCAACTTATGACTACATTGTGGGTGTCGCACTACCTTTTCATTGTGACAATATCTAACAAACGATAGGTTGTAGGAGGAGGTACAGCAGGCAATACTGTCGCCGCGAGGCTTGCTCTCGATCCAGCGGGGTACTCTGTAGCCGTTGTCGAAACCGGTGGATTCTATGAGCTGAATAACGGAAACCGGACAACAGTCCCTGGTTACGACTATCATGCCCCCCATCCGACAGCTTTAATTAACAATACTATTGATTACAGTATACCAACTGAGCCTCAAGCTGTAAGTTCAGATGAAAATTTTACGAAATAAATAGTTATTAATGTTATTGATGTTATTGATGTTTTAGGCATATGGTGGAAGGGTTATCTACTACAGTCAAGGACGCACATTTGGTGGAAGGTGATTATATCTACAACTATTGGCGAAGTGCAATTGCTGATAAATTGAATAAGCACTGCCCTTAACTACATGGCTTATCACCGGTAAGAAATTATCTAAGTTCGTTAATGCACGTCTAATTGAGGTATAGGGCTACCGTAGGGGCTCTTGATCAATGGGCAGATGTTGTCAACGATCAAGACTGGAACTGGGATTCTGTCTATCCGTTCTATAAAAAAAGTGTGAACTTTACGCCCCCTGACTATACCAAAATCAACCCCGCATATGATATTCAATACGACCCTGATGCGTTCTCTCCTACCGGTGGCCCTGTTCAATTGTCCTATGGAAACCATATGTGGGATTACGGATTGGCAATGGCAGAGGCCTTCAAAAAGATTGGTTTGAACCCAGTTGATGGTCTGAACAGCGGAAAGCTCATCGGTACATCTCCTTTCACCGGAACAATAGATCCCACTGCTGCAACTAGAAGTACCTCAGAGACGTCTTTCCTGCAGCTTGCTATGCAAGAAACGACTTTGAAAGTCTATCAGACCACCACCGCGAAACAAATCCTTTTTGATTCTTCAAAGCGAGCAACTGGTGTCATTGTAGAAGCTCAGGGCGTCAATCCGAAGTTTCAATATACACTCTCAGCTCGAAAAGAGGTTATAGTTTCTGCAGGCGCTGTAAGTTGTCCTTGGTTGAACTGTGTTCTTTATTAAGTCGGGTTCTAGTTCCATTCTCCCCAACTGCTCATAGTATCAGGAATTGGTCCTGCTGCAACACTCCAGGGATTCGGCATTCCAGTCGTTCAAGCAGCCGAAGGAGTTGGGCAGAATATGTGGGACCAACCTTGGGTTGGCCTGGCATACAAAGTGAATACAACAACAGAAGTACAAATTATTCTCAACAACCCCGAGTGGACAAATGCTGCGGTGGAAGAGTATTTAAAGAACTCCACAGGCCCTCTTGCCGGAATTGGGGGCGGGGAAAGCGTTGGTGAGTCTCCTCGTCGCTCGTTATGTTTCCTGAGGCTAATTTCAACTGTTTTTCTGAACAGGTTGGGAAAAGCTTCCCGCACAGTCGCGGGCTGCCCTTAGCAATTCTACGCTTGCGGCACTGGCCAAATTTCCGGATGACTGGCCTGAAATAGAATACATTCCGTTGGCATATGCTCCTACCCCTGACAATATTTCTAGCACAGACTTTTATATGAGCGTTGGGGCATGCATCCTTACTCCTCTCTCAAGGGGAAACATGACAATCCGTAGCACCGACACCAATGACTTGCCAGTTATTAGCCCCAATTGGTTACAGGATCCAGGAGATGCCGAAGTTGCCGTCCAAGCTTTCAAGCGTGTTCGCGAATGGGTGGCTGCCAGTGGAATTGCTATTTCTGAATTTTGGCCTGGCACACAAATCCAAACAGATGAAGATATATTGGCATGGATTAGAGAGAACGCGTCCATGATCTTTCATCCTACTTCCAGTTGTGAGTCCATTTCCAAGAATGCTCGATGGTCAGACTACATACTGACATCGAATTACTAGGTGCGATGGGTGCAGATGGGGACCCCGCTGCTGTTCTCGATTCCAAAGCTCGCGTGCGTGGAGTTACTGGGCTTCGTGTTGTAGATGCCAGTGCTTTTCCGTTTAGCCCGCCAGGCCATCCCATGGCTACAGTATACATGTTTGCCGAAAAGATCGCAGATTACATTCTTACCGGAAATTAATAGACGTTTGGTTCTAAGGATGTCCATCAATTAAGGGGGGAATCGTGGCAAACGCCCGGCACTTTGTATTTTCTACACATTTACCGAAAGAAAAAAGAAACTTTTTTTTTGCGTTATGTGATTTTTAGCTATTATCTTATCACTCTTATTGTTTAATCCGATTAACTTTAGAAGAATATTAAGCTAAATAATAATAAAAATCCAAAGTAGCTAGCTTCTCTCTACAAATTTATAACCTTTATCTCAACTTATTTCAAACTCATATTCCTTTCCATGTTCAATAAGTTGCATTCTCAAATTATTTAAACTATGATTTGTCTCAAATTCACTCGTTCGGATTGTCTGTTATGTGATAAAATTAGGAGACTTACGCAAGCAGCTTGATTTCAAGCTCCTTGTCTCTATTATTCTCGTTCCTTATTGGGAGAAGGACTTTAGTTTAACGAACTTGTGCTGGGAAAAGGAATCTTGATAGGCTAGAACAGTTCACTGCAATAATTCAATACTAGCATTTCCTAGAACAGTTTACTTTCATAATTCACTCCGGGCTATAACTCTAGCCTATAACTCTAGACTATTCACTCTAAATTAACATATCCACCCCCCATCAATCCCATAGACCATGCCACTGATGAAAGAGCTCTCTTCACTCAGTAAAAAACATACCAGATTAGCAACCTCTTCAGCGGTCCCTTTCCTAGCCATCGCCCCTGGATCTCCAGCACCAAATAAATCGGTAGTCCCAGCACGTTTTCCAATACCCTTCACCATAGGCGTATCTATAATTCCGGGCGCTATAGCATTAATCCTAATTCCCCTCTCACCTTCCTCCTTAGCCACCGATCTCGTGAGTCCTAAAACCGCATGCTTCGCTGCACAGTATGGCGAATTATTTGGAACCCCTGTAATCCCCGCAATGCTCGTTGCGTTGACAATACTTCCTCCGCCGCGACCTGATCCCTCTGGTCCTGCAAGAAGAGAGGGAAGTTCAGCACGCATGCAGTTCCATGTCCCGAACACATTGACTTCCATGACATTTTGGAACTCGGCTGTTGATACACGACGCATGCTTCCGGATGGTAGCCCTAGGCTAGGACCGACAATACCGGCCATATTTGCAGCACCGGAAATGGCAAGCTTGAAGTGCTCTGTTGTTTGTGTGATCCATGCTGTGACTGCTTCGGAGTCTCTAATGTCAACGCATGTTGTCAATACCGAGACGGAGACATCGGGGGATTGTGATGAGTGAATAGGGTCGGGAGCAGGATAGAGTGATAGAAGCGAGGGGATGATGGCAGAGAGTGAAACGCCGTCGATATCGGCCAGTGAGAGAAGGGCATCATGGGAGGCAAGCCGCTGAGCAGTGGCGAGACCGATACCTGAGGCTGCGCCTGTGATAACGAAAAGCTTGCCTTTGAATGATGCCATGGAGATGTATTGTCTGCACAAATCTTGTTCTTAGGGGGAGTTGAGCATTGCGAAGTTCCTAGTTGTTAAGCTAGAACAGTTTTAGCGAAAACAATCTAGGCGAGAGCGGTCCGGAGCTTTTGAAGGTAGATTAACAACTTCTCTATTGAACCTGTACCGCCGCGCCGCTCTATTCCTGACATGGTGCTTTCGTCCCAATTTCTAATACATATCGGTCTTAAAGATTCTGTCATCGGGTATGGGTTTATTCTCGGTGATAAGGATCAGGAATAGCGAATTTCGGACCGAAGCTTGCATGGCCCCCTAATGCGGTAAGACACATAATCAACAACCACCGGTACAGGTGGCCATCTTTACCCGCAATTCAGGATCCCCTCAATGTTACTGCATAGGGCTGTTCTGTTGTGTTTGTGTCACGAGATTCTCTCTATTCTAAGCAGGCTTCTTGATGATAGCCAGCCACAACATCGGACCAGCCCAGACTGTCGATATTGCGTTCACTTTCTTTCAAGTTATAATCACATGTTGAATTTATTACATTTCGTTTGGCAAGGTCTGAGACAACTTGACTTCTCCTTTTACCTGTGGTTATGGATACTGGCATAGATACATTATCTGCGCCTATTGATGGATTCAATATTGAAACCCAGAAAGTCGAAATGGTGGAAAAATCAGACGAATGCTCGGAAGAGATGCCAAAACAAAAAGCTCCAGATGCTGAAGCGTCTTCATCCTTAGAAGCAACCATCGAAGGGCCTCCCCCACGATCTCTGCATGGCTGGAAGGTGAACATACTTCCCATTCGTGATCGCTACAGTAAATGACTCTTTATATAGTGGGTTGCAGTCTATATCTCTGTTTTGTCTTCAACCTTACTCTTTTCCCTCGATAACACGGTCGTTGCAGACGTACAACCGGCGATCCTCAATGGGTTTGAAGCAGTGGATGATCTGCCATGGATGGGAGTGGCCTTTGCGCTCGGTGGCATTGCTATGCTTCCCTGGTAATTATTTCCCATCTAGAATTTTATAGGCACTTCATCCTACTGAATGGCTATTTTGAAACTCCAGGGGCAAAGCATTTGGTGTTTTTGAGATCAAAAAGCTTTATATCACGGCGGTATTTATCTTTGAGGTGGGAAGCGCACTATGCGGAGCTGCTAATAATATTAATGCACTCATTGTTGGGAGGGTGATTGCTGGGTTCGGTGGCACTGGCATGTATACTGGTTGTCTGACTTACATTGCCGTTACGACATCTTCACGAGAGCGTCCTCTTTACATGTCAGGTGTCATGGTCTTGTGGGGACTCGGCACAGTATTGGGTCCGGTCGTGGGAGGTGCGTTTGCGAGTAGCAGTGCAACATGGAGATGGGTGAGATATAATTTTCAACTCCGAAAAATCAGTTTAGAAGCTAACGGCGGCTATGCTATACAAAACAGTCTTTCTACATCAATCTTGTTATCGGAGCTATCTGTGCTCCTGCCCTCATTTTCCTCCTTCCAAGTGTGGATTTAAAGCCAGGAGTGTCCACCTTCTCAAAGCTCCGCTTAATCGACTGGTTATCAGTCGCGATATTCTTTGCGGGTACCTCTTGTTTCACTATGGCTATTAATTTTGGAGGCATCATCTATGCGTGGACTTCAGGAGCCGAAATCACCTTGTGGACATTGACTAGTGTTCTTCTTCTTGTCTTTATCGTAGTAACATTGTTCCCTCCTTTCGTTTCAAAGTCCGAGAGATTGTATCCAATCCATTTCTATCGACGGTTTGAGCTTGCAAATCTTCAGATACAGATTATGCTTGTCTCTGGAATCATTCTTGCTACAGCATATTACATTCCGCTCTGGTTTCAATTTACTCAAGGAGACGATCCGCTACGAGCAGCTGTGAGGCTTTTGCCATATATCTTTATGATTGTGGTCTCATCTATCCTAAATGGTATTTTCATGCCCAGACTTGGCTATTATAAACCTTGGTACATGGCAGGCAGCGCTCTCTATGTTATTGGTTGCTCATTTCTATGTCAGTATCTTTGCGAACCCCTTTACTACGCATACATCCAGCTAATGTTGTATGCAAGACACTGTTGATCAATCTTCCCCAGTCGCGCATATATACGGCTATACAGTTCTGATGGGAGTTGGTTCTGGCTCATACCTGATGGCTTCTTTTGCTGTCGTTCAATCACTGGTCGGCCCTACCGAGCTTAGCAATGCAGTGGCCTTTATGAGCGTCGGTACATATCCCCTTTTCGTTCATTTATCATCCTCACCAGGTGTTCCATCAGGACTGATGATTCTTATCTTTGTTTCACAGCTCAAGACATTGGCATCATCCTTTCCATGGCACTTGCCGGCGCTGTCTTCCAAAATCTCGGAACGCAACGTCTGTCCGGCACTTTTCCAGATCTAGCGCCTTCCGTTATTTCTGCCCTCATCTCAGGAACCAGCAACAGTGCTTTCCAAAGCCTTGCTAATGGAGATCGAGAGAAAGTCATCACACAAATCACTCTCGCCATGCGAGGGGTATGGGCAGTGTTTTTGGCGGCGATGGCATTTAGTTTTGTCTTATCTTGTTTCCTCCAGAATCGGAGACTTTATTAGATGATTATATTGTTGCACGTAGGTTTAGTGTGATAGGAAGTAAGTAGAGTGCAATATAGAGAGAACTTATTAATTTAAGTATAAGATTATTTAAGTCTATATTTTTATAGAAGAAATAGCTAATAGCGCGACCATATTATCCAGTTCTAAGAATAAAGGTTGTGAAATATCCTACTTAACAAGTCTGTGCTAATATTTTGAATATCGACAGCGATATTGTAAATATATAAATAGCTCCAGCTATGCTGCCAGCAGCCAGAGCGCCTGTAATTCTGCCTGTTTAAGAGCCTTGATTAGTAATATCGTGACCATAAAAGTGGCAAAATAACAACTAGAGCTAGGGGGGAATAGTATCATATGAAGCTCATGTGCTTTTTTGACTATTTAATGTATATTTGTATTTATTTTAAGCTAGGGCGTTAAATGAGTCTGTAAACCTTATTAGCCTACTTTTAATAGTCCAGGGTCTTACAATTGTGATTCTAAAGGGATTAAAATAAAATAAATGGGCCATTTGCTTGGTCAGAGATGTCCTCGGTGGTTGAGCGCATCCATTTTATATTACTATTGATTTGCTTATATGAGCGTTAAAGTAGATGTGCATTCTCAAAGATGTAGAATCGTAAGATACCACTTCAAAATAGTTTGCACCTCTTTATTCCCATATTTCAATATCATTTATAAGAAAAATAGCATACACATAATTCGTTATCAAAAGGAAACTCGTCTAAATATATTGCTCAAATAGGTTTAAGCATCAGCGGATCCACCAGAGAAAAACGAGCAAATCCTACCAGCCTCTCTCCTGTAAGTGCCTCTCCTCCCTCCAACTCCTCGTTAAGCTGTGTCTCAAACACCTTCGCTAAAGGATTAGTGGTTTTGATCGTCGATAGTGTAGATGACAGAAAGTGCATTGAATCGAGTATACGTGCTGAATTGTTGGGCATGTTGATGCCGCTTCTGTAATTACTGTTTCGATC
This sequence comes from Chlorencoelia australis, assembly GCA_003988815.1. Classification (NCBI taxonomy): domain Eukaryota; kingdom Fungi; phylum Ascomycota; class Leotiomycetes; order Helotiales; family Cenangiaceae; genus Chlorencoelia; species Chlorencoelia australis. The sequence continues at coordinate 150,387 of QYAN01000038.1, read as the reverse complement.
TTGAGGCACACTCTCTGGGTTGTTTGTATTGAAAGTACCGAATCTCTCACTCCCACCATTGCTATATCGCCCCGAGTCGTAAGGTGATTGTGTTAATGTTGGAGACTGATGCGAGCTATTCGATTGCGTGGATTGCGTGGATTGCGTGTTTCGGATCAATGCTTGGACAGCTACGTATAAAGCCCAGGGGACAAAGGGACTCATCTAGGAAGGTCAGAAAATGAATAAAGGGTCAGAGAAACGATTTATGGAGCCAGGAGTATCCGAAACTTACTTTGAGAATGTTATTATGGTTTAAAAAATGCATGATATTTGCTATTTCAAGCGCTGCTTCAACATAAAGGGATCGACTTTCAAGGAGCAAGTTAGAAGGTGCCTTGGTTTTCTCTCCTCTGCTGATAACTGCGTAATGAAGACACACAATTGTCGCTTGCATAATCATGCTGAGAGATAAAACGTTCGGATCGTTGGCATAATCTCTAGGCTTTAGATGTGCCAATGAATAAGCCGACGCATGCTGAATGTCCGCCATCAAATGGTGATGCTGGGCCCAAAAGTTATAGTTGGGATATTCCAGGCTGTCTTCGCGGTCGACTTGGATGACATGGGAGAGGCAACGGACACAGAGGGATGTTGCGACAATAAGTCCTTGGCTTGGGGATAACATCCCTGAAACGGGAAGCTTCAATGCTCGGTCCAGTGTTAAGGGGCCTGTGGTAGGGGAACCCTGCGAGGTATCACTTATGGGGAGAAAGGTTGTGGTCTGTGAAATTTGATCATCAGATATCATTCATATCATTTTCACATCATGGATTTCTTCTGATAACCTTACAGCAGTCTTTACTTACTTCGGAAAAATCGATAGGCACACCACTGCCCCAGCCGTGACCAACGGTCAAGAAGGACTTGAGATGAAGGGCAGTCCAGAAAGTACGTCTCATCTCTTCGGCATCTTTTGGTTCAGTCGTCTGATGCACAAACTGCGTTCTTTGGGATGCAGTATAACCTTCTGAACGATCCATTTTATGAAGGCCCAGCATTTGAGCGAGCCACGCAGCCCTGCTGACAGTAACCCAGGATCTGGTGAAGCATGTCTGTTTGAGCTCGTATAGACCAACAAGTATATTGGTTTGGAGAGCAGAGATTGTGATGAACCCTTTACTCTCTTCCACCTCACCAAGCTCCATATATTCCCTAGCTTTCCGGTAGAACCTATCGCTCATATGTGCGTACAACGGCGACAGCATTGCGGCATTAGCCCAAATAGCATACCTTAAGCCCATGATTTCTGTTCTTGGTGTTTGGTCATTTATTGTAGATAAGAATCGCGACGGGTCCAGTATTGGGAATGAACGATGGATGGTATCAAAATAGTACTGGTATCTAGAGAAGTATGTGAGCCCAAGATAGACAGGTAATTATTTACGGACTGGAGATTTGTATTTACAGTTCACTAATAACTGTTGGCGATGCAAACTCGTTCACATCAACAAAACTCGAGCTTCGAGTACTTAAGCTTGTGCTCAAGCTTGCAAGCTCAGGAGGACTTCTTTCTAGGTTTTGCCAAGGAGAAACAAGCAAGGAACTGGTCTGTGTATTTGATGGTGTTCTTGTGTGCCCGTCATACAAGAGGGCTGAATCGCTTGAGTAGTCCCAGTCACCTAAGCTAGCACTCATTCTATTATTCAGGGTCGCCTCCCTTGCTTGCGCTGTATAACTCATTGTGACGTCCGTTGGGAATTGTGTAACAGGCAAAGAAGGCAGGTCGCCAAACATCTGCTCCCTTGAAGCGTTGCAATCTGACATGCTCTGCGATAAGCTTGGGTCAACATTGCTTCTCCACAGATCTGGCTCCTCTTGGTTAGAGGAGCGTGGAGAAATCACAGGATACTGATTAAGTGGGAAGGATCCGCTCTGCTGGGCTGCAAGAGCTGTCTCGGCGTTTACTATGAGTCCAAGCGCTTTAGTCAAGTCATTTGATATGAGGAAACTACCAATTCTTATATTGTTCACTTACATAGTCTGTCATTTAAAGTTTCCAAAGTCATGACTAAGTGAGTTAAGTCTTGCTTCCGGGGTTGGTTGAAGTAATCGCATTCCGTGCCATAATTCTGACATTTCCAACATGGCTGGCGCCCTGAAGTTACGGCCAGCGGCCAATGTTAGCTAACGTCTTGGGATTGGATATGGGGTGAGGGGGACCCTGAAATACCGTCGCACCGAATTTTCCGTGCCCTGCAGGGCCCGCATGCTTTGTGACGCCCGTTGCCGTTACTCATGGTGACTCCGGTGTAGAGTTAGTTCTGAAGTGGACTTGAACAGTTCAATTTTCAAATCTCACACAAGCTCAAGATGAAGATGGTAAGTGAAGCTTTGGAACATTGCAAACGAATTCCATGCAAGGCCCCCCCCACACATTCCAAAATGCTTCAAGAATCGAACGAGAATCGCAATAGGTCTGATAAGTCCCAATGTTCGTGCTTAGACTCCTTCGATGCAAGTAAGCCGCCTCAAAGCCAGGGCGAGCTAACGGCCCGCTTCCATCCAATTCTCCTAATGGCCACCCTTCTATCTCGCCAAAAGTGGGAGGGAGGCACCGTGCCCGGGACCGGCCACAATCTCACCCATCTGCACGCCACGGGCCCCCTTGATTAGCAACGACGCAGCTATTCCTTTGTAAGATAGCATATATATACACTTCTCTCCTGCCATCCTCCTCATATAGATATAGTTATAAACTCCTATTAGAACACACTTACACACATTGGCTTACATTCTCACTTACCCTGATCGAATATCAAATAAAAAGCCATGAACAACCCATCCTTGAAAGCTAGCGTTTTGACCCTTGCTGTGGCGGGCCTGTGTGTAACATGGGGTCGTTCAGTCATTGATGGAACGCTTACCCGCTTGCTGTCCGCCCTCCAACAAGAAAAGATATCCATTACTGGCATTTACTGGCCCATCGACTTTCTTCTTCATGTGCTTGTTCTGTTCTTCTGGGAGGCTGTAGATGGCTCTCACCCTAGCACCACTGCCGTAGCGATTTACTTTGCTGGTCAGCACTTAAGCATCATCAGTACACTCTACATCGACAGTTATAGGGCAGGTAATATCCATAACTGGAAATTAAGGTATGTCACAAGCCGCCTTCCTATTGCAGATCTTCCCTGCACAATCGCACCGCAAATGTATTGACCATGCGTAATAGCGCTACCCTTTGGCTTTTGATCTTCCAGTTGACCGCGATTGGAACCTCGGGTCCATGGTACATCAGCTTATATCTTGCGACATCGCCCCTCTTAAATAATAAAGTCTCACATGCGACTTATCACTCCCACAACTTGCCAAAAGGGGACGCGGTGATAGTGCTTCCATTTTCCTTACTTCTCGGCTACATTATTCCTGTCGTTGTCATGGGCCTACGCTGTCCATCAGTAGTCTCGAATGACTTCAGGCAGGTTGCCATTGCAGTCTGGAATATGTTCCCCTTGTTGACAGGGGGCTTTCAGTCTCTTCTTCCGGTCATCGGCCCTGTTTTGGGGTTGAAATGGAGGCACCGCGGAAATGAAGCTGCTTGGTCGATGTTTGCTACTCGGATCGCGTATGCTAGCAGCCTCATTGTGAGCTCCACCCTTCATATCAGCATTGTCACTCTTTCAATTGCCTCCGCTCTCTTCCCTATGATTTTCGACCCTGGTTATGTCAAGTCTTTCCATCCAGCCGCATTGGTCATTCCCCCTACATCCTGGGAGGCAGCATCAACGTTGGGCGAGGGAATTATTGGATTCATGAAATGGGATCAGGTTGCTGGCTATGCTACCATGTTATTGCTCGCAGTAGTTCTCTACAAACGTGCCTATGGATGTATTGGTAAAGGGAATGATGTGAGCTGGAGGTTTTATGCAGCCATTGCAACAGGGTGTGTCATTTGTGGGCCAGGAGCCACATTCTTAGCAGTGTCATGGGCAAAAGATGAACTGATTTACGAGGGAGCCGGAGAAAATGAGGGGGATCGGATAGTCAAGGGAAGCAAAGCCAATTGATTTGTACAGCTCTGCCAAGCTGCAAGACGCCCCACCAGCCAACGGCGCTCCTGATACCAAGTATGTAGACAATATTCCAGGAGAAATCAAGTCCCAGCCTATAGTAGGTCTTACATATACATCTATTGACCTACTAGCGCCGCTATTCATCATCGTTGTAGTAGATAACGATCAATTCAAAATGCAACCTAGACGATATCAGCGCCTGATAAGGAGGCAAGCATTGCGTGATATGAAGTACCAGGGTACGCAGTCAGTTGGATGCAATCCGGCCCGAACTGTGCATTCTGTGAGGCGGTTTATATGAAGGCCGCGGAGAAGTTTCGGCCTGCATTCTCCCAGATGTGATCTGTGATTCCATTGGTCTGCTTCTCGGTAGATTAGTAAGCTCTCTCGCAAGGCTGAATAGGCGCTTGTGTAACATAGAAAGAACTAGGAGCACCGTAAGAAATTTTCACAGTCGCAGTCGTATACTTCTTCTCCGCTATCGTCAACCTCAGAGAACAACGCCACGTCAAACAAATCATCTAAAACCTAATATCTAAAATCTAAAGCCATACAGCAAAATGCCACAATACAACGCGAAGACCAGAGCCGAAGAGGTCGCCGGGAACAACAAAGACGCTATTGCTGGCAAGGTCGTCCTTATCACTGGAGTTACTCCAGGTGGCTTGGGAGCTGCATTCGCCGAGATCCTATCCAAGTACTCGCCGAAGTTGCTCATTCTTGCTGGCCGCGACGCGAGCAAGTTGGAGCAAGAAGCAGCTATTATCAAGGCCTCAGCTCCCGAAGCCGCTACACGCACCCTCGTGCTCGATCTTGCATCATTGGAGCAGATCCGCAAAGCTGCCGCCGAAGTCAATGCCTACTCAGAGAACATTGATGTACTGGTCAATAACGCTGGTATCATGGCCAGTCCATATACTCTTACCAAAGATGGCTTGGAGACTCAGTTCGGTGTCAATCACATTGGCCACTTTCTTTTCACCAACTTGATCATCAAGAAGCTGCTTGCTGCTGGCAAGGGATCACGTGTAGTTAGTGTCAGCAGCGACGGTTATCGACTGGGTCCAGTTCGTTTCGACGACTGGAAATTCGACGTAAGTTGTGTCCTTACTGTGTATCTATCATAAACATATACTTATATTGTTTTAAATATAGGACGGAAAGACTTATGACAGGTGGCGTGCATACGGCCAAGCAAAAACAGCCAATATGCTCTTTGCAGTTTCTTTAGCGGAGAAGTTGGGTAAAAAGGGACTAGTAGCAGTCAGCGTTCACCCTGGTGTCATCGCGACAAACCTGCTTCGGTACATGGGCCCTGATGAATTGGCTGAGCTGCGTATGTATATCTTCGAAATCCACCCCTTTGTACTTCTAGCTGACTAACTTATCCGTCATACAGAAAAGCAAGATCGCGACCTAGGATGGCGCAAGTACTGGGGTGGCTTTACGCAAAAAGACTTCTCTGAAGGAACTGCAACACATTTCTTCGCAGCTTTCGACCCAACAGTTCCCGGTACGTTTACTCTACCTTTGTGATTGTCCTAATCATGAAACTTTTATTGTGACTGACATCATTATTGCCAGAGCACAACGGAGCTTACTTGGCCGATAGCCAAATCACGCCCCCGGAAGGAGTTCGATCCTGGGGAAGGGATCCTGTCGAGGCTGAGCAGCTGTGGAAGCTTAGTGAGGAAATCGTTGGCGAGAAATTCGAATACTGAATGCTCTCACTCCTCTACACTTTCGACTTCCACTCGTTTGACAAAGACAAGTACGGTTCAAAGGGTTGATGGGTATTCGAAAACTTGAAAACGGTACTAGTGCTCTTCGTCATAGACCAAGCCTGCAAATTACACAATACTTTTGAATCATGAAGTTTACCTGATTTAAGTAGGCCCTGTGGCCGATTGTCTCGTACGGGTGCAATTATGTGACTTGCTGCAAGTCATAAGTGTATTGGCGCTTCTAGTGATCTAAATTGGAAAGTCTCGAGAGGGCAAAAATTAAATTCCTTAGTTTTCATCACTAGTAAGCTAACCCCTCCACACTCCCCTTTGCTTTTCCTCAGGAAGAATTTCGAAAATGAAAAGAGCGCGTATCTGATACCACTTTTCTTAAATTTTATGGGAAGCACAATGTTTTTCACCAATTGCCCTTTGGAGAACTGTAAAACACAAATAACTTATTTCTCACCATTTACAACACAAGTTTAGTAGCGGGAGAGAGACACCCAAACCAGCGTGGAAAACGCAAGCGCTGCCCCAAAGAAAGCAATTTGAAAATTACTAGCAAGACCACTTTTCTTGTCCACTGGCTCCTCATCTTCCCACTGCAGCAATCCCTTCGGCCAATCTCCCAGCGGAACGAAGTCCAACTTCGGACCCGTCCTCACAATTTCACCCACAGTATTAACTAGCATTCTCTTAGGAAGATAAGGTATAATGTAAAGACTTGCGAATTTATTCAACCAACCATCCCATGCCTGGACGCGAGAAACAAGTGTCGAGAACTCTTTGATGTGCTTCATCCGCGGTAGTTGTACTTTCTGGTATTCCTGAAAGATGGTATTGAGTGTAGCTTTGCTAGGTTTCGCACCCTTGTATGCTTTCAGAGTACGGTAGAGAATATTGGTTAGAACTACAACGGACTCCATCCCGGAATTTCCACCCAAAGCTATGTTGGGTGTGACCTAGACAACGATCATTGTCAGCTATTAAACACTAAAGGAAGAGACAAGGCGCAAATTCCTACCTTGTGAGCAGAGTCTCCAACAAGCACAATCCGACCAAAATGCCAGTGACTGAGAAGACCCTCCTCTATATCAACAAGCTGTCCCCGCCAACGCTTCTGCCAAAGCTCGCCGAAGACCATGGTCTCGGAAATAGGAAGATCAGCAACACTTGCTGCTGCCTTCTCAGCATCAGCTTCAGTATATCGTGGTCTCGTATACCGCGTCCAGGGCTTGTCTACCTTCCAAAACACAAAATAGAAGTTGCGTGTGGGTTGTGTTCCGAGGAGGAATGAGAATCCCTGGTTGTAGACGACCGAAAGCTCATTTTTCATATGGGGCTCGCCAGGACCGTACCCAAGAAGGCATGTCCATTGTGTGGTGAAAGCTACATCAATTTTAGCATGTCTTTCTCCTCTGAGGCTTTGAAGATCTTTTCTCTGACCCTTCTTCTCTTCAACTGTAATGAGTCCTGGCTGGAAATTATTTGCATTGCGCCACATCGCTTCTCGCACAGCACTATGCACACCATCCGCTCCAATAACCACATCCCCATTTTCCACGGTCCCATCTTTCAGAATGACTTCGACCCCGTCTTTTGTCTCGACCACATCTTTGACTTCCTTGTTAAAGAGTACTCTGGACTTGTTCGGCAACCCTTCATATAGAACCTCGAGAAAGGCCCGTCGTTCAACAAGTATCATATCATGTCCATGGCTAGAGTTATAGTTAACGAAATTCCCCTCTTGGTGAGAATCGTGAGAAGGGGGTATATACTTTTCAAGGATATATGTCCACTGATCAGACCAATTCACAGCTGATCCATCTGGCCATCGATTCGTAGCTCCATCATCAATGGTGACATTAATGTTGTCTACTGCGCCTAGAAGTCCGAGCTGTTGTAATATCCTGCAGCCATGCGGATATATGGAAATACTAGAGCCTAGAGGTGGTGCCGCCTCACGTCCTCGCTCAAGAACGACATGATCAATTCCAGCTTTCTCTAAGCAGTGAGAGGCAACAAGACCGGTGACACCGCCGCCGACGACGATCACCCTGAAGTTGTTTGTCGTTTCTCCCATTGTTGGAGAGATTTGAAATTTTGTTGATTACCAGATATGGTGGAAGTCAGGACACCCACATCTTATTTTGGATCTACTACAGTGCCGTGAAATTGGGCTCCCTTGATACGAACAACGGAAATCTCCGACCTCCATTGAGTAGACCTGCGGTTTATTTTCGGCACGGTTCTTGCTAATTACAATACATGGTGTCGGTCTCATACCTTAGCATTACATGCTCGGACCGGCCAAGACAAGGGATAGATAGCCTGGTATATGCAGGTACAATAATCTTCGGACCGGCTTATGTATAAGCGAGGGGAGGCAACTAGTTGCGGGGTTATTCAGCCAAAGGTACTCCACAGCGCTACTCCACAAAACTCCCTCTGTCTATCATCCACCCATGTACGTACGCCGTGATGTAAACTAACCGAAGAAGCAGTATATCATTAGAGACGAATGTGTTTCTAGTGATTTATGGATAATTAATCAATTTCTTATCCTTTCTGTTCTCTACAAAGCAAAAACAGAGGGCCTCCAAAGTCTCTAAACAAAACAAAGATATCGAATCTATATAGATCATGGCTCAATTAAGTGGATTCCCTTCTGTAGCACCGGCTATTATAATCAAGCTGAACGTATCACGTGCAAATCCACACGGTATGTATTCGACTTGAAATAAGGTATGTCTCGCTAATGGTTTCACAGGAGAGATCTTTTCTGGTTCTTCATTCACTCACTTTGTAAGCTTTCCTCTTCTACCTTCTCCTCGACTCAAAAACTAATCAAAGCAGGAAACACCCACCGGAACGATTGAAACGGTTGAAGGTTTTACCCCGGCCTTCAAAGCTACAGTCAATTTCGGCGCCGACTGGTGCACCTTCGATGCAGACAAGAAACATGGCCGGCTCGATCTGAAAGTGGTCGGACGAACCGAAGACGACCACTCCATCAGTTTGGATTACAAGGGTATCATTGTTATGGATGAGCCGACGTGGAAAGTTTTTACGCTGCAGCCAGATGCAAAGACTATGGCGTTTGGAAATGCTAGTATGTTAATTAATCATCCCTTTCTTTCTGTCTTTTTTCTTTTTAGCTCTCTTGTGCGAAGTAGATTTACTAATTCGATTTTTTCTTTTGCTTTTAGCTGGTTACTGCACGTTTCTTGTTGGTGATCCTAAGCTTAAGGAGCTTGAGCATACTATCTTTACGGGCAATGGACGGATTATTGTTCATGAAGGAGGTGGATTGACTGCAGAATCGAGACTATGCAAGGTTGTAGCAAGTACTGTTATGGACTGAACATGACCTAGGCGACATTACTTTTAGCTAGAAAGGCTATTTTAGTAATCGAAATGATTTTCGGTTCCCGGAACCAGGAGAGAGATATTTGACACCAGAAATGGATAAGTCTATGTATAGCAACACTTCCGGGATGCTGCATTGCGTCGGTGCCGGACCGAGATGCTCCCAGGCTGACATAGACACCCTTGTTTGCATATCCAAGAGAAATGGCTGACAATACAATGAATGATTCGTGTGCTTATATCTGTAGAAGAGCGGGGAATAGGTAGGTGCTGCCTGTTCCTCCAGCATAAATTACGGATTAATACTTTACAAAAGTGCTCATCACAACCCAAAACGGTACTTCTTCCTCAAATTCATCTAAGCCACAATGCCAAACCCAATACCAGCCGTTACCACCATATTCCAAATAAAAACCTATCCGTCTCCACTCCATGCAGTCCCAACATCAACACCACTCGGGATCCCTGACAACGCAACTGCAGGTTACTCTCCACCGCAAGGCATCTGGTTTTACAATGCACCTACACTTTCTCCAAACTCGTCACAACCAAAACCCAATCCATTCTCCGCACACTATCTTGTTGAATCGCTCGGAAAAACCCTTAGCTCATATCCAACATTCGCAGGAAGCTTAGAGTACAACACTCCAAGATCACCGAACGAAATCAAATACAACGAGCGTCCAGGTCGATTCCGAATTGTATATGGGCATCTCTCAGACCCAGGCGTAGCAACCATAATATCACAATGCTCGCAAACCCTCTCTTCCATCGTCCCGGATGCAATCACTAGAGGAAAGTCATGGAACGCAACTAATATGCCCTGGGCCGCATTTTCCGGCACCGAAATCCCGATTTCGCTCTTCGATGGTGTGACCACAACGGATGGGAATGGCAAATCGTTGTCCGGACTGATCGTAAAAATCACGACGTTTGCTTGTGGAGGCATTGCGCTTGCGGCGAGGTTACAGCATGTTCTTGGTGATGCGCAGACTTTTGTTCGCTTTATGCATGACTGGGCTGCTGTCCATCGCGCTCTATTGTTGGACGATGGAGAGAAAAAGATGCCGGTTTTGAAGCCGTGGTTTGAACCAGCGATTTTAGATGCACAAGGTGCAGGGGATTTGAATGCGGAGAAGCCTGATGAGGAAATTATGAAGATTGCGAGAGAGATGCCGATCCATCAGTTTGACTGGTGGGTTTCGAAGGATGGTTGTCCGCAGATGTTCTTGGAGAAGACGAGGATTCCTGCTCAGTTGGACACGGCTAGTGTTAAAGCGGTTGGGAAACCAATTCCTTGGGCTGACTGGGATCTTAGTGAGGAGGTTTCGCATTGGGTGTTGCATTTTAGCAAGACTGAGATCGAAAGCATGCATGCAGATATTTCCGCATTGTGTCCAGAAGTCAAGCTCAGCAAGTTGGATGCGCTTCTTGCTCATCTCTGGTCACTTCTTATTAAAGCAAGAGGCGTGGAGGGGAATGATGAACCGGTATATCTCAACTTTCCGTTCAATTTCAGACCGCGTATGGATCCTCCACTTCCAGTCAACCTGATGGGCGATCCTGCTTGCATGATTTTCGCAAAGTCGACTGCGAACCTGGCTGTGGATGGATCTGTCTCACAGTTGGCTAAAGCTATTCGGAGAGCTATTCAGAGCGTTAATTCAAAGACCATTCCGGCCTTTCTTCACCAGCAGGCCCATTTGGTAGAGGCACAGCGGTGTTGGCAGTTTTTTGGTGGGAAACATTTTGTTAATGTTACGGCATGGCTACACCATAGAATGTGCGAGGTAGATTTTGGAGGCAATGCACCACCTAGATTTGTGGAACCTCTAATGCCTGGGTTTATGATGCAGTTGATGGAGGCAAGATATGAGAAGGGAAAAGCCGATGGGAATGTTGCAGAAGATGGAAGATGGTACTCTAGTGGTGTCGAGGTTTCGATGCATTATGAAGCGAAGGTTATGGAGAGGTTCATCAATAGTTCAGAACTTAGAAGATATGAAAAGGGAGAGTAGTGTTCCGCAAGTCTGCGTTGGCCTTGATTCAATTCACGACTCAGACTTCTACTCGCCATGCAAAAGTCCTCTAGTTCTCTACCTCTTTCCCGAATTGCCTTACGTAGAGTGAAGCTCAAATTTATACCTAATATAATAATAATAACAATAATAATCGTATAATTTATCTCTTTTTTCTAGTCTTAAAAAGGATCGTGGCAGGGGTTTTCTCTGTAAACTACCGAGTTAAGTTAAACCTTAAAATACCTAGATCAAATCCAAATACACTTAATATACGCCTAAATCCAGACACGACTTGAATTCGTAAAAGATTAAAGGATAGTGAGACAAGTCTTGAAGGTTAGATTGACCATTTAACAAATAGTCAAGTCGAGTTACTTTAAGCTTTATCTAGTGTGACATAAACGAAATGCTTCATCTCTCTAGGTCTATATAGGATAGCATCCTTCAGTCATCTCTTTCCATTTACACGTTGCTACATTAGTGTTTTTTTTAGTTATAATTCCTTGGATTCAAGCTTTAAAGAACTTAAACAGGCTTTTGCTAACTCAATAGCCCTTTATTATTGTAAACGTATTCTTATTTCTACAAAAATAGTCGTCATTCTCTTGTTATTATGGGCCACAAATGGTGCAAGGAGTGAAATATCCCGGACTCCAAGTTCCCCACCATTCACAGAGATGGCTTAGGATACCACAGCATCGCGGGGTAACACTTCAGGCTGAAGGGAAATCTTTCCGAAAGCAGAATGTTCCACCAATCACTGACTTGGGATCTACCAAGGCTTAACATTATCGTTGCAGTATCAGTGAGGGATACAATTTATTCAGTTCGAAGCGAGCTTAAGACTTAGTCCCCTCTTTCTCATGGGGTATATATCGATGTTGACGAGGTCTTTTAGCCTTTGAGATCAATTGAAGTGCTCATTTACGCGGAGGAGTATATCCTTCGCAATCGCAGGAGTCTTCTCTCAACTTTTAATATCTTTCTCGATAACGACATTTCTCGGTACTACACATTTTCCGTCATCCTCGGGGAACAAGATGGGCAAGATTTTCAACGTCGCTTTGGCGACATTCGCCTCAACTGGGTGAGATTCCTCCTTTATTTCTTTGAAAGATAAATGCTGATATAGATGTAGATCGTTCCTTTTCGGATACGATGCGGGTGTCATGACAGATGTCATTGCTTCAAAGAATTTCCTAGCTTATTTCAATACAACTGGCGAGTCACCGATTATTGGCGCTATCAATTCGACATTTAATGGCGGTGCTGTTTTTGGTGCCTTGCAGGGTGGTAAGTGATCAGTTCCTGCAGATTTTTTCTTTATTAGGAAGGCTTAGTACGATGAAATCGAGAGCTTTCATAAAAATCGAATATTCTGAAAGTTAAATCAGACATTCTCCTTACCGTACCCCATCTCTCTATGAATTCTGATTCGGATACTTTGATCAGGACTAACTATGGACCAATGGGGTCGGAAAATCACAATTCTGATTGGGGCGTTGATCTGTGTCGTTGGAGCCGTTCTGCAAACGGCTGCGCAGAATCTTGCAATGATGCTTGTGGGGAGAATCTTAACGGGATGGGCAGTTGGATTATTAAGTATGGCAGTTCCGGTCTATAACTCGGAATGTGCAGATCCAAGAATTAGAGGCTTCATAGTAGGACTTTCTCAGCAAATGATTGGTGTTGGCTTCATTGTGTAGGTATTTCTCCATATTCTCAACGGGTTAGTCTAACGGCTAGTAGGTCAACATGGGTAGGTTACGGCTCTGGAACAGTTTCTGCAACCTCACAAGTTCAATGGCGAGTTCCTTTAGCAGTGCAGCTGGTTCCTTGCTCACTTCTAGCCTTGGGAATCATGTTCTTTCCCGAATCGCCACGACATTTGATGGAAACTGATCGGGAAGATGAAGCGCTTCGAGTTCTTCGAAAATTGCATTTCAATGGCTCGAATGATGAATTCATTCTAAAGGAATTTCATGAGATTAAGACGACCATCACTGCGGAGAAGGCTATTACGGTTCCTGGATGGAAGATCATGTTTACTGTTCCTCAATGTAGGCTATACGGACTTCCAATTCTATGGAGACTTTTTAAGCGCCCGAAGCAAGCCTCATTAAACACTTACTGACTTCCCAATTTCTATAGGGAGAACGAGATTAATGCATGGAGTGGCCGCACAAGTCTTCACCCAGTTCACTGGAATCAGTAAGGTTATGATGGAACATGCTGCAGAATTCGACTAATGATTGCGAGATGCGATCGGATATTACCAAACAATCATGTACAAAGCACTCGGCATTGTGGGAAATCGCAATTTGTTGGTTGCTGGAATCTATAATTGCATGGGACCTCTTGCTAGTAAGTCAATCCATGAAGAATGACATTTTTCTTAACACTATGGTATAGATTTAATCTTCATCACTTTTATGATTGACCGCATCGGACGACGCAAGCCCCTCCTCTGGGGAACCGTTGGCATCACAATCGCCTTGATTTGCGAAGCCATCATTAACAGCCGCATCGATCAAGCCAATCCTCAACACAGTCTTTCGATTACTGGAGTCTTCTTCCTCTTCTGTGTTACTGTCATCTTCTCCTGTAAGCTCTGATCCCTCTTTCCAGAACCGAATCATTACTGACTAAGGACCAGTCTCTTGGGGACCGATCTCCTGGGTTTACATGTCTGAGGTCATGCCGATGCAGATTCGAGCTCGAGGAAATGCTTTTGCGACTGGCATCGGAAACTGGCTGGTGAGTCTCATTCCACCTCCTCACCCTCTTCCCATTGCTAAACCACACAGGTTGCCACATTCTGGGCACAAGTTTCTCCATCTGCACTCAAAGCACTTACCTGGAAATTTTACTTCCTCTTCGCCGGTGCGTCCCTCTGTCCCATCTCTCCCTTCTCATCCCTAGCCCTGTTATTTGTAAGCTGACACGTCCCATAGCTTGGAACATCGTGATCACATTTCCAGTGGTATTCTTCATTTTCAAGGAGACTAAACAGGTTACTTTAGAGGATATTGATTTGTTGTTTGGAGAGAGAGCACTAGGAACGTTACCGGATGATTTGCATAAAGGGACGGTTATGGGACGAGAAGTAGGCGGAACACTTTCCTTTTTGGGGGTGGATTTCGGTAGATAATAAGACATGGAATGACATACGTGGGTGATTAAAGTTTGAAAGGCAACTTGATAATTGGCCCCTTAATGCCTTCCCCTAATAGTTGCCGTTTTATGTAAGCGTTAAAGGAGAATAGAATTGCCCAATCGGGATCTCGCTTCCGATTTTCTGCCGTGGCCGTAAACCTGAGGCTGCAGGCAAGCTCGGGACCGATAGGAAGGAGCGAACACCTCGAAACCTGGAAAGACAACAACTCATTTATATTTCCTCCTCGCTCTCTACATGGCACACCCAGCCATGATAACTCATTTTCAAATAATTTATTGATGTCGAGTCTATTAGAGGCATTGCGCCTCATCTACGTCTTCTTCACCGCTCATCAATAGAGCCCCAATGTCGTGGGATCTTCTGAAAAGATTCATAGAATCTGAAGTTTTTAATCAGGATCCATTTCTTTCTGTAGCCTACCTTTCGTAAGAAACATCTCCTCTATGTCGTGGACTATCATGATCATTTGCTAACCAGTTTTCTCTGCTAGCCGGTATGCAGATCATGTCGGCATTCATTATGTCCTCTGCTCGAAACTTCGACAATTTAATTATGAGGAGATCGAGTTCTTCCTACCACAATTATGCCACCTCATCATAAGTCTTAATAATGAGTCTATGGCCTTGGAGGAGTTCATTCTAGATTTGTGTGAAGAATCCGTTAATGCTGCATTACTTGTATGTTTGGTCTTGATGGACGCTCATGCAGAAGGAACAAACCGCTAATGGGACATTTGCAGACATTCTGGCTCTTCCAAACTTATCTCCATGATCTTTCCGCCAATCCACAATCCGAGTCCTTTAAAACATGTAGGAGGGTATACAACAAGGTCCAGCATATTGTATTTGGGCTATCGGATCCTGTGAGAGCCGAGAAGATCAAGGAGAATGTCCTTCCTGTCACAGTATTGGCCAGTTTTGTCCTGGCAAGCATTGCAGTTCCATTTCTTCCCAAATGGGCTGGTCCACTAGCTATTGCACAAGCTCGGAAACCACAGTCTACTGGGAATGTTATTTCGGATGCCAGCCAAACACAGACGCAGCAGAAAATTGTCCGGAGTCAAACTACTACACCAGGATCTACACGCACCAGGAGGACTAAGGAGGCTGGGAGGACTACGAGTGGTACCAGTGGAGGCTCTTCTATTGAGGGTCGTCCCAACTCATCTGGAGGAAGATCCGCGAGCTCCAGCAGAAAACTCCCAACACTTGATCTTCAGAGGCCTTCACGAGCAGAATTATCACAACTGAACCCCCGCCTCAGCTCGTCATCTCTCCCTCTACCTGAATCCAGATCTCCGAGAGTTACGAGACCGAGTACTCCTGCCACTGCAGGCCTTCCTCCGCGCCCCCTCGAGCTGTCAACAAAACGACACTCGTCTCAATTACTAAGACCCCTTACTCCATCCTCCTTATCCTCAAAACAAAAGATCAAGCTTTTACGACAAAATTATTTCCGATGTGAAACACAATTCCTAACTGCTCTAGAAGACATATCGAACCGTCTGGTCATTGTTCCCAAAGCAGCCCGACTCAGTGCATTACGTGCGGAACTTGCCTTAATAGCACAAGACTTACCAGCCGAAGTTGATATACCTGTGATTTGTCCAGCGACTTTAGTGGATGGAGCACCCAGCAAAAGTCGACACCATCGCATTGTGAGACTGAACCCTGCGGAAGCAACTGTCCTGAATAGTGCAGAAAAGGTACCCTACCTACTTATGGTCGAGGTTTTGCGGGATGACTTTTCGTTTGATCCCACTACGGATGATAATGAGAGGTTATTGAGTAAACTATTAGCTGAGCAGGGGACGAGTCGGAGGCGTATTTTTGATCTCTCTGAATCGACACGATCGCCTAGTGCAAATGGGGCGAATGGGAACAGAACACCAGACCCTGCTGCTGACAGTATTTTTGAGCCTGCCACCGGAGATTTAGGAAGCTCATCATTGATGAAACCGACGGATGATCATGAGATCAAAGAGAACATCACTTCTCGCCCAGTACGAGTATCTACTGGTGTTACAACATTATCATCTGCATCTGGTCTCATGACTCCAAGAAGCTCCGGGGCTTCAGCTTCAAGATCAGGTAGCCCAGCTCCAACTAGAAGAATGACTCTTCCCATAAACACCAGACCAGGTGCTCCCGATCAACCCGATTTCTCGGCTTTGGCCACACATATGCGAACTGCATCCCAAATGCTTGCACAACTTGAGTCAACAAGCGGAAAGCGGCCCAGGAGCGAAGTTGCTGCCATTCGTGCGAAAATCATTGCCAGTATGCAAAGTTTGGAAGAGCAAAGCTTTGAATCCGACGACAATGCCCATACCCCTACGTTTGACATGATAATGGCGAATGCGAATGCTGCGGCCGCAAAAATTGGACCAGAAGATATCGAGGAAGATGCCGCTACTGATCCTGCATTAAATACTGGAGCAGGAATAGCTCGAATGGAGAACGATCAGAAGACTGGTGGAGTCCAGAGAAAGGGTGATAGAGATGACCCTAGTGCAGCCACGTTTGGAGAAGCATGGAATATGAAGAAGGAACGAATACGAAAATCTTCACCATATGGCTGGATGAAGAACTGGGATGTATTGAGTGTCATTGTCAAAACTGGCGCTGATCTGAGACAGGAAGCATTTGCTTGTCAACTTATTCAAGTCTGTCATCATATTTGGCAGGAAGCTGCAACCCCAGTCTGGGTGAAGCGAATGCGGATATTAGTCACTGGAGAATCTTCTGGACTCATCGAGACGATCACGAATGGTGTTTCGCTACATTCTTTAAAACGCAGTCTTACGCTTGCAACGATCGAGGCAGGCCAGAATCCTCGAAGACGAATGGCCACATTGAAGGACCATTTCGTCAAGACTTTTGGACCTCCAGAAAGCGATGCATACAAAGCTGCTGAGGACGCATTTAAGCGCTCTCTTGCCGCTTACAGCATCATTTCTTATGTTCTTCAGCTCAAAGACCGACACAACGGGAACGTTCTAATTGACAGTGAGGGCCATATTATTCATATTGACTTTGGATTCATGCTTTCGAATTCTCCGGGCTCAGTGGGCTTTGAAGCTGCGCCTTTCAAGCTGACGCAGGATTATGTTGATGTCTTGGGAGGGCTTGGATCCCCTAGTTTTGATGATTACAAGAAATTATGCAAACAAGCTTTTCAAGGTATGTTGCCAAGGTGTCATCTGACTGAACTCGACTAACTTCAAATAGCACTCCGTCGCTCTGCAGATAACTTGGTCGATTTAGTAAATATGATGGGGAAAGAGTCAAAGATGCCCTGCTTTTCGTATGGTGGTGCACAAGCCACCAACAGCTTACGCCAAAGATTTCAACTGCAAATGAGTGCAGATGAAGCTGAGCAGTTTGTAGAAACAGATTTAATTGGCAAATCTTTAGGCAGTTATTATACACGACTGTAAGCTCCCTTCATCGTTGCTGATATCATGTACTAATTCTTGAAAGTTATGATACCTTTCAATATCGAACTCAGGGTATATATTAGGCGGATCTTTATTGTCATCATACCTCGGGTTGCATCTTGGAGGCGTTGGATACCTGCATTTTCACTGATTCATGGGAAATCTGGAGGCATATTGTGCTGTGGTGTGCAAGTCTGGTCATGTCTGGAATGAATGATGGCTTTTGATAAATAAAATGGTTTTATATAAAGGAAATGAGGGAGGCAATGTCATGAGATGAGATGAATCTTATCCTCAGAGATTGAGAGTCTTCTAAGAGGTAAAAGTTATCGAATGTCAATATGTATGTTTAATAGTTCATTAACTACAAGTCATGATGAAGTTGATGAGGCTTTGTTCCTCTTCCTCATTCCCACTCCCACGCCCTTTTGAATTACTGGGTACTGAGGAGAGTGGTTAGTTGCCCATGTTCTTGCTACTTACCTACTCATGTATTGAGGAAGTATTCGAATGTCATGTGCAGTATATTCATTTGTGAGGCAGTCAATATTTGCTACGTTGTCTTGTCAACGCCTATATGGAAAGATATCCTGCCACTGGGAAAACTACATCATGATTATATAGACGCTATACACGCAAGACGCACTGGATTAAGGTGGAAAAGACAGGGAATGGCACGCCGTGAAGAGAAAGTTATAGAAGATGGCTTTTCATCTACAAACATTCAATTATTCATATAGGAAGGGTTAGATTCTAGATATTTACTAGTCGCAAATGGAAAATGCAGTTCAAGTCCGAGTGAAACAGCAGTATTGGTTAACTAAAAGTCATGTGATGTGATGAAGTAGTTTCTGAATTGTTCTATGCACGTGATAACAGCCAACAAAGTTGACACAGTCTTTTCCAAATCTACCAAACATTGTACAAGAACAAATATTAGAGACGAAAGATAAACCAGAGGAAAAGATCATACTCGAAGAGGAGAAGCGTCAAGGAGATAAGATCTAACTAGAAGAGAAGATTCATTTGGGAGATATTCGAATAGCACAAGACAAAGCCAAGGCAGAAGAAAGGTTCCTTTTGGGAATGTCATGGATAGAACGAGATCATGAGAAGCTAGAAGAAAATCTCCTCTTGTCAAAGCGTGAAACTGGGCGAGAGAAGGCCGAATTAGTACAGAGATTCGAAATGGAAAAGTTTCGGATAGAGCAAAATTTAGTCGAGCTGGAGCTACTCAGGTCAAGATTGCGAGAAGTGAATACTGAAGAGATAGGGAAGAGAATGCATCATTGCCTGGAAAGCATGCTGCTCGGAATCAAAAGAGACGAGAAAAGAAGAAGCAGAAGAAGTAGGGTTTGGCACGAGGAGCTTTTGATGAAGATGTAGCCATGAATGTGAGCCCGGCATACCACCTCTCCGATCAAGCTCATATTAGGAAAAGTATTGCAGCTCATTCCGTTCGATATTTACGTCTCTCCTAAGCCTATTGCCCCTTTGAGAAATCCTTGTATAATGCTCTTTTAAGCAACCATGACCAAATACTCCGGAGAACATCCTATGTGTAATGCTCATTGTAGAAACCATAGCTAATATTTCCTCGCAGTAAAGCAGGGCCTCCATCATTCACTAATGAGCAGTTATTAGCACGACAAAATATGAAACTGTTGTATGTACTAACGTGTGGAGACTTGACAAATCCGTGTAGCCTGTTCTCCGATTCGCGAGTTCAATTCATTCTTCGGCGCTTCGTGGGACGTTCAGCTGCATTCTCATCGTCGTCTTCCTGGAACTGTTCGCAATCACAATGAGTCTCTCTAGCAATAGACGTCGCAATATCATCTTGTTGAAGGTCTTGTTCGTGTAGCTCACTGTAGTATTGCTGAAGTCGAGCTTTAGCCTCATTGCCGTCAATTGAACTGTTGCCGTCCTCTCGTCCAGACGCTTGGCCAGCAGACGGATATATTGGTCGTAAGTCATCCCAGAATAAAATACGACTGTCTCGGTAGACGGTTTGCTGTGGGAATCTTTGAAGGTTGGTAAGATTGGCTTCGGTGAGTCTTTGAGGGGCTTGGCGATCTTGATCTTGTGGAGGTTTGTCTGAAGAGTACTGAGCTTGATATTGATGTTCGGCATTATCAATGCTGAAGCTATCATGGACTTGGGCATGCGCTTCGTTAAAGCCTTCTGGCGTCGCGCCTGGAAATGGCTCGCTCCCCCCTTTTTAGATTAGTGATAGGTAGTATGATAGGATATTGTGCAGAGCATACAGTATATTTTCCACATGTCGTGTTCAGTGGCAAACTGAGCGAAATCGAAATTATCTTGGTAGTAATGCCAAGCTAGATTGAAGATATCTCGGTACATTTCATCGAAATCTTGACGATGTGTAATCCTTTGTTGGAGAGCTTCCTCCCTCATTAAATGCAATATCGATCGGTATGGCATCTTCTTTGTTTGTAGATAGCTGTTAATGTGAAAAGAAAAGAAAATTCGGCGCAATTTATATAACCTGAAATGGATTATCGCGTAACGGCTACTTGCAGGGATCAAAAGAGGTTTATTTGTTACCCGAGGGCGGTAACTTCACTACCATTATGTGCATGATACTCGAAAATAGTGAAGATTGGAATGATCTAAAGACGATTTCACTTGACAGTCACATACTCCAAGAAGATTGATTGTGGATAATGATTTGCAATGAGCAACTTTTAGTTCGAGGGCCAGAATAGACTAGATCCATATCGTACACTTTCCATAATCTATCTTGCACAATACCCGCCATCGATGACAATATCAGCACCTAAAACCAGAGTTAGAATTATATATTCAGAAGGCGAAGGAAACATACCAGTTGTATATGTACTTGCATCACTAACCAAGTAAACATAAGCACCCTTCAACTCTTTCGCATCACCATTACGGCCCATAGGAATCATACTCTTCCACAAATTCTGCGTATCCTGGTCCACAAAATCACTCAACCCAGTATCAATATAACCCGGGGAGATGGAGTTCACACGAGCAAAGTCGCGCCATTCATTAGCCAACGATTTCGCCATGTGGATGCAACTAGCTTTAGCAACATTGTATGAGGTTTGTTCCTGGGGGAGGTTGGCGATATGACCAGAGATTGAGGCGGTGATGACGAAGGATCCGGTGCCACGTTCCTTGAAGTGGTTTGATCCCACGCGTGGAGGATCAGAAAGACATTGCTATCATCGGGATATGCAGGATGCCGAAAGTAGACTCGGTAGGACCGTGGCGGTGATTCGAGGAAGAGGGCTTCTTGCAAGATAACTTTGGGATATTGTTGCTGTGACGGGCGCTCGGGGATATCAGCGTTGAAAATATCAACGTTAGGCATTGTGTAGTCCGATTGATCGAATAGAGAAAGAAGTGGAAAACGACGTCTTTTTGGAGATGATATATAGTCAAGGATGTGGAAGAATGTGGGATGGTTGCAACGACTTATAGATCTCGCTAGCTCCGTGGCTAAGCCCCAAATGGTTGGCTCAACACGTGACTTGACGGACCCGCGCGTCCCAACTACCTCCATGCTTCTTGTGCTGCACATACACAACCATCACCCACTGTGTTCTCATCCATTTGTGCGCATCTCGGTCTAATTCTTCATCCTATAAGACTTACTGCTCGGCCCAGGCGCAGCCAAGAAGATCACGCTAGATCTAACAGAATCTGCGAATCTGCCCTACGATGCCAATAAACCGCGCCGCATGGCGTAACGTCCATATTTATGACGCATCTACCGGAGCAACCTTAGGGGGCTTTTATCAGGCAGGTTCTCTTACCGAAGCGACTCTGATATGGATCCTTAGTAATATTATCCTTATTGCGGAAGGTCAATGGACTATCAGACTTAGGAGTTCTGGTCAGATAATTACTCCATCAAATAACCCGGTTATGCCTGGACATTATGATATTTATAATAATGGTAAATATTCTCTCATATAATGTTAATAGTATTCCTTTAGCTTATTTATCTAGGACCTATTCAAATAAGCAATGAAACGTGGTTTGCTCGATTAATTAGTCACGCTATCTCGGGTCAAGAAGATTTATTTCGTACTGGGGTCCGCGCACGGGATAGGAAATGTGTTATATCCGGGAAAAATAATAATGGAGCTCTATGGGACGTTTGGGCTGGTTTTAAGGCCGTACATGTCTTCCCCCTACAGTATAAAAACCTGTGGACACAATACAATTACGGGCGTTGGATTACAAACGTGGACAGCGGAAGTTCCAGAATTAACTCTGTTCAAAATGGATTACTTATGTCGGAGAATTTACACACTCAGTTTAATCAATGCCTATTCTCTATTAACCCAGATGTAAGGACCCTAAAAACTTGTCTTGGCAGTACTAATATAGCAAAAGGACGGTTACAAAATCATCTCGTTTATACCTAATGAGGAGGGAATAGATGGAAGAATTCTTGACCCTATTTGTTGCAATCCAAATAATCCTGATCGTGTATTAGATGACGTGTTACGATGGCACTTTCGACAAAGTGTACTTGCTAATATACGAGGCGCAGGAGAGCCTGTCTTTGAGACAGATTTTCCCGATGGGACAGATATGATGGAAGCACTTCGCACAGAACCATATGGGAAAGAGAGGTTTGAGATGGAGCTCGAAACGAGGCTGAGATTTACTGGGCTAGGCAAGGTAAGATTTTGAGCATATTTTTGACGTCTCTTCATTTGTTCTAATTGTAAATTTTCAATTATAGGGTCAAGCACATTAAACGATAGCTTTTCAGATTAATATTGTTAAGAATTATCAGTTATATGATGGGTTTGCATAAATATCACTAGCTAGTAAAACGAATTCGACATTATTACTGCTACTTCCTCTTGTATTCTAGCCAATGAAACCCACTTCATAATACCGCCATTTGAAACTAGTGTGCTCCGACGGCTTTGGCGCAGTGGAATGTGCCGTTGAGATCGGTTTGGACGACTTCATTCCCTATTCAACTATTAGCCTTGTCATCACTTCTGCAAATGGGGAAACTTACAAGATTCAACAGATCCCTCAAGGATACCGCTAGCAGCAGTTCGTCCAGCATTGGCAATGAAAGCATTGATCTTTCCAAACTCCTTGACAACCTCCTTGACTAGCTTTTCAACACTTTCGTAGTTTCCAATATCAAGCTTGTAAGCCTTGACTTTGACGCCATATGTCTCAGAGAGTTCTTTAGCGTTCTTCTCTCCCCCTTCAGGACGGGATGAATAGGTGATGGCGAGGTCGGCACCCATTTCAGCGCAGCCTCGTGCAGCCTCTTTGCCCCACGATAAGAAGCTTTAGAATGTGTCTAGTGGGGTGACTTTCGGAGGAGGACGGTGAAATTGTGGATCGATGTTCATTGAGGTGTTACTCTCGTCTCTCTCGTTGCAGTACATATTGTCAAAGATCGGGAATAGCCAACAAGGTGCCTGCGAGGAGGTAAAAAGAGCCATGCAGGCAAGTCTGCCAAGGAAATCTCAATATGCCCCCACGCCCTGATGGTCTTCCGAAGAGGATTTCTTCTTAGCTAACAAAAATAGATGCATTAGCAAAGTTATCCATTAGAGGAAATCTCTCAAAGCTCAAACTGAGAAAAGGGGGAAACTCGCTACGGGCACAGGCTTTGCTTGCTCTTTTGAGACTTCATTTATTTTGAAGATCATTCCCCCTCTGCCTCTTAAGCCTTAAATTTCCGGACTACTTTATTTCAAGATCAATCGATTGGCTTTCAACAAGTTTGTAGCGGAACACGCAACCTGCAGCTTGTTATGTACGGCAGCCAAAATTTACCCCTCTATCCCTTTGGAGATCTTCCCTCACACAACCGATTAGCAAGAGCCTTTAACATAAGAATATTACCCTGAGAAAATGATATCAAAATCACTAAGAGGAGATAGATAGAAGTAATTTTGTAAATTTATATTGAGGTCCTGTTGAAGGTAGGTACATCGGACTTCCGAAGGCCACTAGAGCAAGTGCGGGGTTATTTACATAGCCCTCTTTCTTCTGATAAGCTCACAACACCAAAGGAAATAAGTTACGATGTCTCTTATATCAAGACCTCAATGGCTTCTCAAATTGATTTCCCGTCTCTCCCCTCAACTCCGCTTCCTCTCATTCCCTGCCGTCCGAATCATCTCTTCCCTCATCTTCGCGAACATAATAATATGGGTAATCGTAGCCATCATCCTACGGTCCCATCCCCTCTTAACCTCCTCCGCCGTCCTTTCCTATACTTTCGGACTCCGCCACGCCTTGGACGCTGATCACATCTCAGCTATCGACCTCATGACCCGTCGATTGGTTGCTTCAGGATCAAAACCCGTTACTGTGGGCATGTGGTTTTCTCTCGGCCATTCTACGATTGTTGTTATTACTTGTACTGTGGTAGCTGCGACAAGTGGAGCGTTGGAGAAGAGATTTGATGGGTTTAGGAATGTGGGTGGGATTATTGGGACGGCCGTTAGTGCTGGAGTTCTCATTATACTTGGAATTGGAAATGCGTGGATTTTAGGAAAACTGGTGCAGAGAATGAAAGAAGTGTTGAAAGAGGAAGATATTGGTGATACTCCAAACCCGGGGTTCAATTTGGAAGGAGGAGGCATTATGGTTAGGGTTTTCAAGAAACTTTTCAGGCTGGTTGATAGACCGTGGAAAATGTATCCCTTGGGGGTTATGTTTGGACTGGGTTTCGATACTAGTAGTGAGATTGCAGTTTTAGGGATTGCCTCGGTCGAGGGGGCTCAGGGGACGAGCTTTTGGTTGATTCTTATTTTCCCGGTTCTTTTTACAGGTATAACTGAATTCTCGAAAGTTTCTGGCCTAGCTAATGGCGTACAGCGGGAATGTGTCTGCTTGATACGACGGATGGTGCTCTTATGATGACTCTTTACACGTCTACCTCTCTTGCACGAGACACGATTGCAATACTTTACTATTCAATTGTCTTGACAGCTATCACTGTTCTGGTAGCAATTTGCATCGGAGTGATCCAAATACTCTCCCTGGGCGCAAATCTTTCAACTGGAAAGTTCTGGGATGGCGTGAATGCAATAGGTGACCATTTTGATATAATTGGGGGCTGTATATGTGGTTTTTTTGTATTAGGAGGAGGACTATCGGTGTTGCTTTACAGACCTTGGAGAAGAAGAGTTGATCGAAATCGCAGAACATGTGTAGTGGAAGCTGTTGAGATGGAAGATATAGGGGATAAAGAGAAAGACGAAAAAGATATGGGTGTTAGTGTTTCAAGAGAGCTAGAGTTAAATTCCCAATAATTGATGGAGATGAAAGTATCCGACAGAAAATTTATTACCAAGTTACTTGATTGCTGCACTATCAATGTTTTCAAGATGACATGGCTTATACCTTCTATTATCCTTCTTGACTACTTGATCTAGGGAAAAGCCTAACCCAATGTCTCTTCATTTCTTAGTTCCCTCGTCGCAGCTTCATAGCTAAATTGTTCGATGAGCACTAGCTCATTACTACTGTCATCATACATTGCAGAATTTGTTTGAGTATGAAAAGTACTGGAAAAGTAGAAGAAAAGCGAGGAATAAGTAGAGAAGAAGGGAGGGATGGAATAATATTTCTCCGATGGCCGGCACTAAAATTGATCCCTGCAGGAATTTTAGATGACATCTACGATGATTCAGTTTGAAGACTCCATAAAGTACTTTATTTCAGTAAAAATGGCCTCAAAAGCATGCAAACCGTGTCTGCGGACATTCCAACGTCAATTCAGATCAATTGTGCAGGTAATTATTCCATCCCTCCTCTGCAGCACTTTCTGACCTCCTGCAGACCTCACGATCCCCTCGAGCATACAGCACAGCTACAAATCAATATAAAATCCATGCTACAACTACTCAAACAACAGGCACATCTGTCTCACCTGTTGCCCCTCTCAAATTAGAAGGATCCCCAAAAGACCTCCCCATAAACCTCCAAGCCGCAAAGCAATTCAAGAAAGTAGCTAGCGGAGTATCGAGAACCTACACAGCTTATGGAGTCACCGAAGTCCTTTATAAAGACTGCGCAGCCCATGCTGCCTACACCATACCCACCCTCTCCGATCCCGATTCTGAAATCCCTAAAACCGAAAGCGGGGAAGATCTAGGCGTAGGAGCCAGCTGGTGGCACACCGGCACGTTATTCCCCCATTTACTTCATCAAAAATCTAACAGTCCGCAGAATTAGGACTCAAACCAACATTCAGCACTTGGTCACAAGTAACCATGCTACACATGTATTTGCTGTCCGTCCGCTTCCGCTGTCTACCACCAGATGTATCTCAACCATGGCAACAGCATTTACTCAATCACTTTTTCTACGATGCGGAATCGAAAATGGAGGCTAATCATGGGATGCATGCGCGTGGGACGAGGAATAAATATTTGAAGGATTTATTTGTGCAATGGAGGGGTTTATTGGCTGCTTATGATGAGGGCATTGCGAAGGGTGATGCGATTTTGGCTGCTGCTGTTTGGAGAAATGTTTTTAAGGCTGATGAGGAGGTTAATATCAAGGGGTTGGCGCAGATTGTGAGTTTTATGAGGGGTGGGTTACAGGGATTGGATAAAATGAGTGATGAGGAGATTACGTCTGGGATGCTGAGTTTTTCGAGTCCGAAGGAGGAGGAGGCTGGGGTGAGATTGAGAAGTAAAATGATGGAATTGCCGTTTGAGAAGGCTCCTGGGAAGGATTCACGAGGTGAGAAGAAATAGGTTTTTGATGTATTTTAGTATAAGATAGGTATGCATACGGATGGTTACATTCAAGGGATATAGGTTAGGGTAGATAAAGGCCATGTATAAAAAAACTACTTTGCTCATACTTTTCGTGGTAAACTAGGGAGATAAGGTTTTAAGTCACTGTCCGTCATTATTTTTCCTACAAATTTGCCACTTGCTCTCACTTTCTTAAAACAACACCGAATCTTGTACTCACCAAAACGACAACTCAATCTAATTCGAGGTAGTATCACCTGAACCTACTTCAATTTAATTTAAGTCAGCCCATATCAACTCAAACACAATTAACGCAAAGCAATCTAAGCAACCTTGTGCTTCACTAGCGTCAGCTTTCGAATTTTCAAACTTTTAATAAATCAAAATTAAGAACAAGATGTCTTCATACAAGTTACCAAAGCCACTCGATTCTCATTTAACTCACCACACTAACTCAAGACGTAGCAAAACCATCATTCAAGCAATCGGCGACTGGGACAACAACGATGATAAACAAAGAGCCGAGGAAGAACAAATTGGGGCTCAAGAGGATGAAAAGAGGGCCCAAACCGTAGAAGATTTCTTCAACCCACATCGGAACAGCCCACCCATGGCTCGTACACAAGTCGATGTCGACTACTTCGTCGCCACTGGTGACATGCTCCCAATCCACAACGCGATCTACAGCCAACTCGGCATTCACAAAGCCGTCCTAACAACCCGACCAACCCGACCAACCCGACCAGTCCCTCAAGTTCCCCCCTCTCGCCCAGAACTCACTCTCCGCAGCACCACCCCTATCATCTTCCAACACCTCGAAGCAGTCATCATCCAAATGATGCCCCACCCCTCATTCTACAACCGCTACGGCATCCATCTCTCCAGCTGGATGTCAAAGCGACAGTTAACCGACTCCGTACGACCAAAAATCGAAGAGCTGTTGGAGAATTGGGAAGTTGAGACATTTTATAAAAATAGGATTATTCAACCTGAGTGTGAACAGAGATTGGAAGTGAATGCTAGTGAGGATGATAATTCGCTTGGTTCTGAGTATGTGCATAGACAAAGTTGGAGGTTGCTTGATGAGCTGGTGGAGTTGTGGAGGGGTGATGAGGAGGGAGAGAGTAGCTCTCTCTAAGCGTTAATTTTGGAGGTGTGATGGTGGGTTTGATCGGTTTGGGGTGTTCGTGGGGAGTATTTGAGGCTTTCTGCCTCTTCCAGTATCTGAATGGGATTACAAATTTCATAAAGGAGATCTGGGTGATGGGTATGAATGGATAATGACATGTTGACGGCAGCATTTTTGGGGGAGGGGGGTAAATTCTGGAGTGGGCCTGGGATATAAATGGTGTCTAGGTAATCTTTCTCATAGCATGCATTGCATTGAAAACTGTTGGAATTGCCACTATCCTTTGAGATTACTGATACTTTCAAAGCATGTTGCTACAAACTTTCACGAAACTACCCACATGTTTAGTTTCGAAGCTTCTTAGAGAGTTTTAGCTGCCACTCTTTTGATCAGGGCTTTTACATCTTAAATATATCTATTTTTCCTAAGTAGAAGAAGGATAGTCAAATTTAAATGCTTTTCAATTAATCCGATAAAAATAATCATTAGGAACTAGGATTAGATTCGAATGTGCCTGCCTCTATGTGAGACTAACCTCTACTACTTCTGAAGCTTAAAGGCTTCAAGAGACTACGAATCTCCTTATATCTGTCCCCTTATAAATCTGTTCACTTGATAAATAAAGCTCTCAAAGATATTAGTAATTGTCCTCAAGCTAAATCGTACAAAGAGGTCCTCACTAGCTAACCCCGCTTGAAAGCGGAAACTACCGGCAATAAACGGAAAGCAAATTCATAGGACGACATCTCGACTTCAAGAATTTCCTTTTGGCCATGATTCTTTAGAGGTAGCTCTGCTTCACCATTCTAATCCACCTCATACCTCAAAGTCTATAAAAATTACCTTGAAACCAAAAACCACCACAATGCCTTCCAAAGAACTCACCCTAATTGTCGCCGCAACAAGCAAAATGGGCATTGGTCGAAACGGCACTCTCCCTTGGACAAGCTTAAAGAAAGAAATGGCTTATTTTGCACGCATAACGAAGAGAGCTGATCCTGGCGTAAGCTCCCCCTTTCCCCTTTCCTTCGAAAATAAAAACTCAAGCACTGATGATCCCCGTCCCCGTCACCAGAAAACCAACGCAGTAATCATGGGCCGAAAAACATGGCAAAGCATTCCCCCCCGTTTCAGACCTCTAAAAGACCGCCTCAATGCCATAATAACTAGTTCTCCCTCCTCCTCCTCTTCTGAACTCGGAATCGTCCCTCCTACGTTCACCATCCCTAATCTCTCATCTTCTGTTTCCGCGCCCCAAACCCAGGATTGTTCGAAAATATTTATAATCGGCGGAGCACAAATCTATAAATTGGCTTTGGAGGAGGAGAAGAAGAAAGATTCTGGAATAGGAGGGGAAGGAGAAGAAGTAGAAACGACAAGGATATTATTTACTAGAATATTGGGAGATTTCAAATGTGATACCTTTTTCCCATTAGAATTGAGAGAGGATGGTACGGCTGAAGGGGGATGGGAAAGATGCTCGAAGGCGGAATTGGATGGGTTTGTTGGTGAGGTAGTTCCTGAGGGCGTGCAGGAAGAGAATGGAACGAAGTATGTTTTTGAGATGTGGGAGAAGAGGAGGAAAGGATGAGATAATTGGACGGTACTTTGGTGATGAAATTCGTAATTTGGATGGTCTCTTTATTACAAGTGAAGACAAGGTTTGTCTTCGAAATACTCCTACAACGCCACCGAAATACCTAGCCTCAAATCATCCAGATGTATTAGACAAAATCCAAACGCTTCATCAACCCACAAGTACGACACGGCATCTCAACAAAATACCCCTCCTTATCCGCACCACACTCCTCACACAATTCCTGCATAATAATATCAACCTGTCTCCCGCTCATCAAAACACCAAAGACGTCCCTCTGAAACTCCTCTACCCTACACGTTATATCATGAAACCTCTTCCTTGACCTCTCATCCCCCATCAATTGGCCCATCTCCAACGCCGCTATTTCCGCTAACGCATTTCTCAATCCGGAATGTTCCGCCGCCGTCGTTGCATATACCGATACTATAGCTGAGAAATATACTTCCAGATCGGAAAGGTGCAGGAGTATTTGTTTATAGAAGTTGGTGGCTAGGGCTTCTAAACCTGGGACGTGGAGAGAGATGGCGAGATTGAAGACCTTGGCGTGTACATGAAGACCGAGCGTGGGTAGTTGCGGGGATGGGATGGTGTAAGTGTTGGTGTAGAAGTATTCGATTAGCAGGCAGATGGCTTCGTAGTCGTAGTCGGTGAGGTAGAGGAATGCGGAGCCCTGGGTTTTGTTAAATGGAACTAAAATAGGTGGGAGGAGATTACCTTGGCGTCTTCGATCATACTTTCGAGAACAGCAGATTGCGAACAAACGATTACTTTGTGGGCTTTCCATCGTCGCTCGCCATGGATGACGGTTAAGTCAGAGAATTTGCCTGTGATGAGGGATCTGTAGTGATGAGCACGTGTTCCTATGAATTTCAACACGAAATGATACATACGATTGCAAAGCTTCCATAGCATTTTGTACTGAAGTTGAACTTCTATGAGGCTCTTGTTGCGGAGAGGTATTGTCAGCCGTCGACGACTCATCAGATTTAGACGTCATGTTGGCAAATATGACAGCCTTCTTGGCGGTAGAAGTCGAAGTTGAAGAGTAGATTTCAAATTCACGGAGAAGTTGTTGCTCTGGATTATCCATGTAAAATGGTTGTTGACTGTTGATACTAGGTTGAAAATATTTACGCATGAGATGTCCATGGCAACGAGAACTTCAAAGTTGAAATGATGGTAGGAAATTCCAACAAGTGAACAAGGAACACAAAAGCGAAGTGAGGAGGCATGATTTATTTGTAGTCTTCAGAAGCTGCATTCTTCTCTTGTTCAAGGTCATGCAGGCTTTCAAACGGCAGCGGCGACCAACAAAGAGATCTTCCACCTCATTCTTACGTTTCATTGTTTCCTCTCTACCTTCTCTCAGATGCAGGGAGTTTTTTTTTTTTAAGAAAGGCATTGCATGAAAGTTTGTCCATTACAATGGCCAACGCCACAACTGGAGACTGGTACTTAGTACTGAGCAAACGGTTCCTCAAGCCCCAGATTTAATCTGTAAACATCGGGTCGATTTCGAGACCTTCCTCTTCCTTAGATTAACTCGATAATAGGCAAGTGTCATCAAGTGATGCCAAGAACTACTTAAGTCCCATAACCAATTCAGACAGTAGAGAAATTCTCTCGAATGAAACATCTAACAGCCTAAAGGCGAGCACTAAAACGGTTTAGATGAAGACTAATCGTCCTGGTCTAGACATATTCATGTTCTGTGTTGCGACGAGAAACCTGATGAATTGATTCAAGGTTGGAATCAATTCTTCGCATCAGCCATGCGTTCCTGCTCCCGGATTGCATGGCCTTCTCGTTGAAGCTTTCTATCCCCAAGAGCCCCCGTTCCGCCAATCTGCTTGATGAGGAGCCATCCGGGTACAAGTGCAATAGTCCAGAGGCCGAAATTTAGATATACGCCTCCAACTTGTGCGAAAATGGGGACGCTATTGAGTCCGTACTGCTGAAGTTAGTTTTCAAATCTATCTAGAAGAATCTGGGAAACTTACACTGACCGCTTGCACTGCGCTCTCAGTACCTCTCAGAAGACCCGCGATTCGGATAACCTCTGCATCGGTACTGGCGATTTCACCAACCACGAAATACCTCCACAATTTCTCAGCACTATTCCCGCATCAGAAGATTGCAGAAGACTTACAGATACATATAATTCAGCTGGAAACCCGCCACCCAAACCAAAAACAATGCAAACCCCTTCCCAAAGCCATGATCTAGCCAATCATATGTCGGCTTGCTCTGTCGGAATTCCGTCACCAACACAGTAGCCCAAATCCACCAGGCCCCTTGCAGCGTCAAGATCCCCAAAAAAGCGCCTCTCGCTCTCGTCTTTAGAGACATCTTTGTCCTATCCAAAAAAGCACCGAGGATATTTCCAGAGATGATGGCCACAATTCCACTCAAAAATGACCCGAGAGCGCGCGCTCGAACACTGAACCATAATGATTCAAACGTGAACATGACTGCTTCAGTATAAACCCCCTGAGCTATCAAAGGAACTGCAAGCAGGAAATTGTTGCTAAAGAACAACCTAATATTAGCTTTAAGTTCATGCGTTGCAGACCCCGTAATCGCGAGGTTAACTTGCACTCCATCTGTTCTCTGAACCTTCTCCGGCCGATTCAACAGCAAACCCACGAACGGACCCAATGCTTGGAGCACAATAAACACCAAATAAACATCATAGCTCACTTTCCCCGCATGATTATTCTTCGCATTCAAACCCAAATTAATCGCCCCTCCCAAGACCTGTCCACCTACTCTAAAACTCAGCCAAAATCCCAAGAACCTTCCCTGGTTATAAGGTTCCGGATAACTGAGTGCAATAGCCGCCTCTGCCATCCAAAATACCCCCGCAGAAATCCCACACAACGCTGCGCCAAAGAGCACAAACCATTCAGTCCCAAAGCGATTATTAGTATATAATCCTGCGGCAAAAGGTGCATAGCCCATCGTACCGAAGATTAATGAGTATTTGATCCCGATGCGACGCACGAGGATGGGTGAGAAGAAACAAGATACTAACTACCATGAGGCAGAAAGTGAGTGCGTTGGCCCCGTTTACGAGATAGGGTTTTTCTTCGCCGCCAGCACCGAGGGAATTCATTGCTCCCCAGATTCCTGGTGCGAGGAAATTGCAGAGTCCGAGAATGAGCGCGTTGTAGTAGGTACTGCGGTACCATTTTGCTGGGGAGTGTATTAGTGGAGATGGAAAGGGGAAGGGGAAATGGGTTACTTCTAATATATTCTCTGGTTACGGGGAGGGCTTCATTGTCGGATGAGACTTCGGTGTTTATAGCTTCGGATTTGAGCTGTGGTTCTGCCATAGTGAGGATTGGGGAGGCGAAAGGGGGGTGAATCACGTGCTCATGAGAGAAAGTCTAGAACTTTTCGATCTCAATATTGGAAAAGCAAAGAAGAGGGATACATATATTCCATAGTCTCTCATGCCCCTCAAATCGGATAGGACTTGGGTAGATTCAATGCATCGTAGTTTGGGGTTGCAGCGGGGATTGCGTGCGAGCACGAAATAATTGCGCCAACCCCAGACACCCAATTTGAACTGCAATGATTCGATATTGATAACTAGAAAACACTTTGACATGTCAAACATATTAATAAGCAACAGTATACCATTGTTTCTTAGCAATGTACGCAGGCAAAACTGTATATGTACATAGCTTCTTGCTTAAGTCTTGAAGGGGGGGCAAGAACAATCATTATAGCATTAACAGAATGTTGGGATAACCAGTAATAGGCCTGATATCCATCATTCCTATTCCTGGTTATTAAGGCTAACGTGCATGTACGCCACCATGAAGACTCTTCATATAGATAGCTTCTCTCTCTTCTGGCTGATATACATCAATCAAGAACATTAGCACTTACATAATAATCTCTGGTCCCAACACAGAATACGATACTCTGTTTAGTGCGTACCCTAGCGGATATCCGACTAGCACTATACCGGTGAAACCAACGCTGATCAGTGGTTGCACAACACAGATTAGAAAGGTAACTTCGAAGGAACGACGACTGAAGCACGCATCCTACTTCAATACTCGTGCCAGAGATGAAATCTACAATGACCGTCTCACAAGCCCCTCGCTGCAGATAATCATCTTAAGGATTTAAGATTCGGTTTTATTTTAGCTAATTTGGTTAGCAAATTCGACTAGTCTTGAAAGTACGACCCTTACGTTTGATATAATGGCTATAATAATGGGAACTACCTCATAGTCACGAAGTGAGAGGAATGCTCGATCTCACAGACAACGACAACTTAACAGCAAAACGTGAATGGATATATTGCATGGCTACTAGAGGCATACCTACGGAGTACAACGAGGATACAAGGATGGGGAACTATGGAGATGTTTTAGTGATAGTCTTGAGGGCTGGACGAAAGAAGTTTTCGATATTGCAAATAGACTTGCTCTACGCGATTTATGGAACTACCTCCGAGAGAAGGGTATTTTCCTTCGACGAGAGCAAAGAATATCGATAGCTAAACAGCTTGTTAAAGTAGCTAGCTAGGAGGAATATCGCATTTGGACGCCTGGGGAGCTCGGTGATCAAATGAGGCATGCTCTCTTTAACTCAAAATTTAACCTAGAACGACTAATATCAGTTACCTCACAGTTCAACGTCAACAACAGCATAGAACTGATACAATGTTAGAAGTTTGGTAACAACTATCTCAGCTGCCAAAACCATCATTACCATTACCTCCTGCAAGCGAGCGTCAACGCCAATATCAATCATCACAACCACAAACTGCTGTTGATCAATATGCTGGTTTACAACAGGAAGTTCGACATCGGAATCCTGACATGAGCATTTTCCATTTTCGTCTTTGGACCTAAGCTGTTTGCTGCTATAGCCTGAGTTGTGGGTGAGCTAAACCTCAGCTAGGCTGAGCCCAGGAGGTGAGCTCAGGGTGGACAGGGGACCCGTTTGGGCTCCTCGGCTACGACTGCCGCCGGCTAAAATTGGAAGGCGAAAGACAGGGGCTCTTTTAGGACCCGGTTTTGGATCCCTGTTCGCAAAGAGCCGCACCAAGCGATTACAGTAATCAGTATATGGATCGAACTCCTCATTTTTCCTCGGGCAATATCGACCATCAACACCGCGCGTATTGCCAGCGACCCTTCTAAAACAGGTAGACTGCAACTCTTCGAGGTTGTCTTGAAATGCCATGCGATTCCTCGACAGAATCGAGGTCACGTCGTCCAATACCTCCAAAACGCTCTTTCATAGATTTCGCCCTGACCCTTCCTCACCACGGCCTGGCACAACGAAGCGACTCCGAATTGAGACCAAGGAAGCAGAGAAGGAAGCTAAGGTATGTAAATATCCCCTCATACCAGTCAACGACTAATGGAGAAGTTTGTGCACACTGTACAGCAACAGCCAGAGCTTCTCTTTTTAAAGCGTCCACACGCATGATTCCTCAAAGACTCTGTCGACCCGCCCCCTTCGAATCCTCCTCCGAAAAGATTCTATCCTGAGTCTATCGATAGTTTTGTTATCCAGTGGGTCGAGTCTGATAGAAAAAGATACTCCCGGTCGGATACTCTTCTTGATCACTCAGACGGCGATTTTATCCCTAGGAAACTTAACAAATCAACGCCGAATACAGAGTACAGACGGGATGCTGATGGATTTGCTCTGCCACCGACGCCTGGTTTTACCAGGTCACATTCATACTAAACAGATGCGGAGGACGACTTACACGCGCCATCGGATATCAGTGGTACCTATACTAGTTCAGATCGAAAGAGCCCTGTTGAGGACCCCTCTTACCGGGACATGAACTTGGCCGGAAACAATATCTATATACGCTCTTTCGGCGAGCAATTCCCCGCACACATTACCAACCTCGTTGATCAGATACGCAGGGACCGTGATTCGCCCGGTCCATCGCCTGAACAAGTTATGCAAGACACGCATTTAGCAGAGCTGGGAACCGCGGAAAGTAAAGTGGAGGTATTTCCACGCCAATTTTTTCCCTAGTCCCGAACCAATGGATATTTTACAAAGTAGCGATAGATTGCCAATGGCCAAGCATGCTGTTCCGGATTTCGGATCCAAGCTCAAAGTTAGCACGCCAGTGCCTGGTTTACTTTATGGATATAGCCCTACTGGAGCATTTCATCAGCAGCAAGTCCAATTTCCATCTATGGGAAATGAGATGGTGGCCAATAGCGACGGCCTGGTTTATCCATTCTTCGTCATCGAGTTCAAGGCTGCCGGGCCTTTCGGGGGTGGGAGTATGTGGGTGGCGACAAATCAATGTCTCGGGGGTTTCTGCATCCTGTATTAACATTGCCGAACGTCTTAACCGCCAGCTAAGGCAATATAAGAACAAAAAGGTCCGGCGTATTGACAGTGCTGCGTTCAGCATCGCCACGAACGGCACGGAGGCGCGACTGTACGTATCCTGGAAGCATGATGAGCTTAAATACTATATGCATAAGGTCGATAGTTTCTTGCTTTAAAACCCTAAATATTACGTGGAGCTCTGCAAGCATGTTCAGAACATTATCGATTGGTAAGGACAAGCGCTTGAACGAGATTCGGGACTCATTGAACAGCCTCCTCGAGGAGAGTGGGCAGACGGCCTCCCAGCTGACCGCCCCCTCCGTCAAGTGATTCCGCAAGAAGCAGTAGTCAGAAACGCAAATCCTCATCGTCTCGCAGGCGCAAAAGTAAAGCTAAACCCGTACAGGAACACCCCAACAGCGGAGCAAATACCCCGCCCCACGCCCGTTTCCATGAGTACAATAAGGATGACTCTATGCAAATCCCCGCTGCGAACTATGTCTATGCTCCGCTTTCCGCCAGCTTCCGGGACGGGAATGGTCCCTTCATGCAAATTTCCACTGATGCTATCGACAGGCCGAGGGAGATAGATCACAACTCTAAGTCTTGAAAGACTCGCAAGGAACGTTAGAGTTAAAGCTCTTTGCCTACCGTTCATGGTTGGAGAAATTTGCTGAGCATCAGTTTGCCACCACCTATTCCTAATATTCTACATCTTTCATCCTGCATCTTCCCGCCACTTCTCAGCACCGTCACCGACCGCCAGTCCCGATACTCTTCCATTTGCGTTCTCAGTTCAGAGTTTTCATTTGATGCTGGCGATTTGTACCTTCCTTTTCTTCGCCATTGGGAGCCGAGGGACCTGAGCATCGCCCACAAAACATTATCGGAATCTTAGGAGCCGCAGCGGCGAAATTGTTCTACCGAGCATTGCTGTGTGTGTCTCGGTCGATTTTCATCTTTTCGATGGCGATCTCTGATGGTTTTCGCCAAAGTGCGTAAACTGCAGCCCTATGGCACTGAACCGTTTTCGTTATGTCACTGTGCGAGAACGCCTACAAAACCAGCGTGCGCCGCCATCTCCTTCCATTCTCTGTCGCAACCTATTTCTCCAATCTTTTTAAGAATATCTGTTCAGATACTGGTCGTCGAAATCTCCTAGCTCCCGCGATTTTCCATGTCTGATTCAGGACCTGCTGTAATTAAAGAGCAGATATTGAATTGCAAGCGGACAACTAAAAGTTTAGTGCTGAATATATCTTAATGTAGCTTAAAGAGTCTGTAGGGAGCTAAATTAGGCATTTACTCGTCCAATAGAAATAAGAGAGTGCCACTCGTAATTCTTCGAGTAAATCGGTGTGATCTTTCAAATGGATCGCCTAATCCATCAATTGTAATAAAGCTCATTATAGGGGCCTTTTAGTTATCCTAAGGTCTATTATAATTCTTTGCTCTTTGCTGTCGAACTTCTAGCTGAGGTTGAAGCTCTCTTATGTTTCCTTGGGCTGTGAAGAAAATCATCCCCCTCGCGGAATGAGTAGCCACATCGCATGAAGGTTGTGAGCGTTAGCATTTTGTGAAACGCATTACTTTGATAAAGTAGTGTATTAAAAATCTATTTTAGACATTAGCCGTGTAATCAACTTAGCAACTCACTCTAGCTGATAGAATTAAACTGGTACCGCGTAGAATTAACGAATTCTAATGATATTATGCGCCACATCCTAGTACTAGGCAGATCTATGCAATTAATTCACAAATATGAAAGATTTTTAAGCCTCCATAAATATTTTCAACTTAACTGTTTCAAGTTAACTTTTTTCAGAGTTGTCGGACCAACGAATCCAGAAGTCATCGTACTGTGGGAAAGTTATGGAACCGGTAAATGCACGGGAATCTGATGATTCCGAAGAAATATAATGCCTATTGAAGCGCTTCCAGTCATAATCAAAAAATGTGGGAGACCTATCTTGAAAAATACTCAATATCTTACAACACATCTGTTCTCATATCCGCCAACTACTCTCTGATATCTTTCCATATGCTAAAGGCATTGACAAGGCAATGTAGTAAATTTTCATCGCCTCTCAAGTGAATATCATACACAGGAAATTCAAATAATTCCCTTAGTACATTTCACATGATTAATGATGCACCAACAGCAGCCTCCCTCAGAAATCTTCTCTAGCATGTCTTTAAGTCCTACGGATACAATCTGTCAAAAGTTTGTCCTAAGAAGGCAGAGCATAAAAATCCCACTAGCGGAGATATTTGATCTCAAGACACGGGTGGAAGAGGTGTGACAGGGAAGATATCCTGCCACGAATCTGGGTCAATCAAACCCCGAATTTCTTGCTTGCACGTCACTTTTACGTTACTTTTTGAGAAGCCTCAGATCAAGAACATCGAAGCAGAAGTGCTTGAACGGTAAGGGGGGCACTTGGGTCTCTTAAGGCCATTCCAAATCACCAAACAAATTAAAGACTTCCTCCTGATTTACTTAGCAGTTCGCAATCTAGGTCGCTGAGACTTGCTTTGTGGTTAATGGCCAATTCGAATGCCTTTTCCTCCTCCATTGTCGTCCTGCGTTCAACAGGCAGCAATCATCTCCTGATTGATTCCATAAATATTCGTCCGAATTGGCACTCAATTCTATAAATACCCTTCATCCCAAGTTCATCTATTAAGCGACAGGGAATATGCAACTCTATTCTTCTCACTATTGTTTTTGTGCTTAATGATCGCCAATTGAAGTTCTCTCTGGTAATTATCCATGCCCGCGGTAGTTCTCGCGGCTCCTGCAGACCCCTGGTCAACTTATTTAGCCTCCATTTTCAAATCTATTTAGGCGAATTGAAGATCTATTATTATCAACGATAGATTGCTTCTAGGCAGCTGGTTTTGATCCATATTGGCTTGCAATATCTGAAATCGGATCAAGGACGAGCAGTCCCGAATCTCAAGATTCATGTCCGAGGGATTCTTTTGTCAACTCATAGATGCATACCTTTACCTGTAGACCAATGCGCTTCCTTCGATCGCCTCGAAGCTTATGCTTACGACCGACTAATTGAAGATATACAAGTCTAGGTTTGACATCACAACAGGAACATCAGTTCCTCCAAACCATCACACCATCTCCTCACCGCATAGCCTATACACAAAGTTCGGAAAAGCCACAATCTCAATTTAACGCCTTAAGCCACGTTTTATAGATATTGGCGAGGAACAAGCTTTCCTAGGGATCGGCTGACCTTGTATGTCTGCCTACCATAGTCAGGAACGGGCCTGGAATTTCTCCATCTCTGAAGGCTCGTATTTTATCTTTAGCCTGGTTCTCCGATCTCAAAATTAAGTAGTTGCCTATTCTTTGGCGGGGATGAAGCTCAGCTCACTTTCCACACCAGCGACGACCATCACCTTACAAGGCTTTTTATGACTATATAGAGAAAGGATCATCGCCCCAGAATCATTTCGGATCAACAACTTTGAACAAAACCAAATTGCTTTACAGTTCAAGCACATCCTCGGTCAAAATGTTTACAGCCGCCTTAACCATTCTCACTTTTGCCGCTCTAGCTCTAGCTTCTCCAGCTCCCAACCCAGCTGCTGTATCTGGTGTTCTGCCAGCACCTACGTCTGTCAGCATCAACAGCATCGCCTACGGTGGCACTGGATGTCCTCAGGGGTCTATTGGTGACTATATCTCATCAGACCGCCAAACGTTGGTAGTCCTTCCATCCATCCAACAACATTGCTAACATATTTCATAGTTTCACAATAATATTCGATGATTATGTTGCCTCTATCGGCCCTGGTATCGACATCACCGAAAGCCGCAAAAACTGCCAACTCAACATTGATCTCCAATACCCATCCGGGTTCCAATACAGCATCTTCAGCACCATCTATCGAGGCTATGTCGGTATTGACGCTGGTATTACTGGAACGCAAGGATCTGTGTTTTACTTCTCCGGAGGCATTTCTCCCTCTCCTCTTCCTTCCCCATACATCCTCCCATCTTCTCACACCATGATTTAGGTACCGCTCAAGCATCAACCTCTACAACCTTCAACGGGCCCCAATCAGGAGATTACGAAGTCGTGGATAACATTCCTCTCGCATCTGTTATTTGGTCTCCATGTGGCTCTTCCGCTGCACTTAATATCGATACTTCCGTTTTGCTGACCACGAGCTCTTCCACTGCTACGGGACAGCTTACGGATGATTCGGTTGACGGGAAGATTACTTTCGTTGTGGGGGTGCAGTGGCAGACTTGTTAAGCTGGTGGCGAGCATGTAGGGGGTGAGGCCTTCAGTTCCTGGGCCAGGGATGGCTTGTTGCTCTGACCAAAAATCTTTTTGTGGATGGAACGGATTATGTTTCTTTTTTGTTGGTTTTGGTTTAAGAATGGGGTTGCAATGTGTTTGCAAGAGAAAAGGTGGGATCTTTTAAAATTTGCACTCCATTCATAGTTCCCAATTCAAACACGTTGTAGAAAGGTTTATTCGTGATTCTGAAGTTACTGGAAATAGTCTATTGTTTGGAAAATATATACGAAATACTGCTATTATAGCATTACTGCCCTCTTTTTGAAACAATACCGCGCTTTCTTATTAATAATATCTAGCATATGAAAAAAAGAAAAAGAAGATGCGGGTGATTGGCTACTCATTGATTATTACATTAACTAGCTGATTATTCTAATTGTTATTCAAATTCAAGGAAAATTAAAGGTATAAAGCTTTTAATAATCATTAGTACAGATTAAGAGTAACTAGGAGTGACTAATAATAGCTAGCAATTGCTAATAATAACCAGTGCTACTAGTAATAGCTAGTATTGGCTAATACTATACCTTACCCTTTCTAGAAGCTTACTATACCCTAGCCTCTTTTTACGTTTGTTGTATTCAAAGTAATCAAGTATGATTATTATGATTTAATTTCGATTTTATTTTGATTATCATAAATATCAAATCAAATCATCCCATTTCATTTCATATGCTGATAACCGAATCCCATCCACAGCCTGACTGCCCGGCATAGTCAACTTAGGATAGTGAGTTTGGAAAATGCCAACTTTGTTAGCCTTACTACCTTAATTATTACTGAAAGTTTTGTCAACAAATTTAATCGTCTCTCGCCGAAAAACTACGACTTATCAACACCACTCGTCTTCGTAACCTCCACCGCATCGACATTTACTTCCTTCCCAACATCCAAACCCAAATCTCCTGAATCCCCACTCTCCTTCGCCCTAACAATACTTTCCAAATCCGGAACATCACTGTGTTTCTCTCCATCAAGAACCGCATCAATCTCTTCCAACGTCTTCCCTTTCGTCTCAACCCAATACCACCAAATGAAAACTACTTCTAACACATCCCATGATCCGTTCATCATGTATGTCTTCCATCCAATGGCTTCGAGTGCGAAAGGGAAGGAAAATACGCAGAGAAGTGCGACCCCGTTGAGGAAGAATGTGAAGATTCCCATGCCGTTCGCGCGGATCGGGTAATTCAGTACTTCGGGGGGGTAGAGGTAGAGTAGAGGAGTCCAGCCATAGGAATAGGAGCCTTGGAAGAGGAATATGACTGCGACGGTACCGTAGATTCCGGATTTGTTTGAGGAAGTGCCGTAAACTAGAAGGGTTAGGAGGTTTGAGATGCAGGTAGGGTAGCGTGGGAGGATATACCTTCAGTGAGAGCACCGACCATGAAGAGGAAGATTGTTAAGAGGGCCGTGCTGATTATTGCTGTCCATCTTCTACCAAATATGTCGGCATAGTAGGTTCCTACGAGTGCGCAGACGAGACACCATGCATTGAGGACGATGTTCTACGGAATTTAACTTGGATCTGCTGTGGTGGTTGGAAAGACTTACTATTTGCAACTGAGTGGTTGTATTTGTGATTCCAGCATTTTTGAGCATTGTTCCAAGGTAGTAAGAAGCAATGACGTTTCCTTAAGGAGTCAGTAAGAATATCCTTTCTTTTCCGAGTGACTTACCAGAGATGGTACTGAAAACCGCACAAGAAATAGCAAGTGCCATCCTTTTCCTTGCCACAGGCGTCTTGATCATCTGCTTTATACTCAAGGTCTCTCCAACGTTCTTCTCATAATCAATAGTATCTACAATCTCCTTGAATTGAGCCAAGACAACCGGGCTCGTGGAGTCTCCGTTGGCGTATGTTTGGGCCACGACGGCCAATGCTTCTTCTTTGCGGCCGGCATAGACGAGCCATCTTGGAGATTCGGGTATGAATGGCAGAATGACAATACAGAGGATACTGAAGAGGCCTTGGACAAGAGAAGGAACTCTCCATGCCCATGTGGAATTATATGACGCCGTACGATAAGTTACACCAGCTGCTATCAAACCCCCTAATCGGTGAGATTTTGCCGAAGGGTAATAAGAGATCACTTACCAACGTAATAACAGTCATTCAATACCCCCAGTCCCCAAGCACGCCAATGATAGGGCAAGGTTTCAGCAAGATAAGTCGGTCCTGTAAGGGTAGAAGCCGATGTCCCATAACCAACCAAAATTCGAGCAACGACAAACATAGCTGTGTTCTGCGCAGCAGTTTGAAGCACAACTGAGAGAAGCGTCATCACAGCCGCCCAGAAGAGCGCATATCTTCTTCCCAAAATATCCGTCACAGCACCATAAGTCAAGCCGGCAATAGCACCTCCTATCCAAAGAGCAGCTGTAGCAAGAGACAAAGTAGCTGTATTCAAGTTGAAATAATCCGTATAGCTGGGAAGAATGTTGAGACCGTTCCTGGGAGGGAATTAATATTTAGTCATGTGGATATCACGGGTCAGTTACGAACATCATGGATCCGTCGTAGCCAAATGTCTGCTTTGATTAGCCTGAAATTGAGTTAGAATTTGGGGGTAAATCGTACTGTAGAGGTTATACATGAACAGAGGACGAGCAAGACGGAGACGAGCCATGAGGAAGTGGGAACATGTGGACGAATGATCCATGTAAACAGCGATTCTGACATATTGACAATTCTTGATGTGCGATGTGCAGGAGGGTAGAGCGGATGCCAGAAAAGGACAATTGCTATGCAACTTCGCATGGGCTCCCAACAGATCCTGTCCGCTTTGATGAGAACCTCGGAGATGGAAGCAAAGAATGAAGATATTCTTTCTAAACCAGATCACCAAATAGTCCTTATCTCTGGAACTCGTGACTACTTGTCTCCCATGCAATCCCCATGCAGCTGCCTCAGTCCACGGACTTCCCTTAAGAGGAAAGGAGGGGGTAATCCTTATCTACGAGGATAAGTAGGACGGCATTGAATGCACGCGAATAAGCATACATGAAAGCTTGTTTCTTCATGGCGCGACTTGAACCAATCAATGTGATCTTGAAGATCTTAAGTGTGTGAGTCCTTAAAAGAGGCAGGGCTATGCATACCTCTCCAGCTCGACAACCGTTTCTTCACAACTTTTTGCCCTTAGTCATCCGGGATTATACTTTCGATGGAAGATCATCGCAGACGGGTAAATACGTGCAGATGGAAGTGCAAGTCGTCGGTTCTTATCGTTCGAATCAAAGTGCAACGTTGCAGTTTCCTAATTAAGACATCGCCTGTGCTGCAGATCGTGACTTGGAAAAGAGGGACATAGCAAAGTTTCTCATGATGACTGATTCGACTTCTCTCCATTGATTGAAGTCTAGAACAAGGCGTCATGAAAGATTTATTGCTATTTGCTATTGCCGGCTGTGCAATCGTCAAAGATACATTCGCCTTCAACGCTCCTTCAGATGTGCCAACATGGTGTGGCAAACCGTATATGAGCTCGTATATTTTAGTTCGTCTGCGTGGGTCATGAACTGACAAATTCAGCAATCATTCCTTAGACCCAGGTGGTCAATTCCAATTTCCAAGTCGTCAAACATCGCCATTACTCTATGTCACTATACAGCCTCGCTATTCTATATTTCTGCAAGGAGATGAAGCTTCTTTCATTGTGGATGCTTCGATTTCCTACACGTTCGGACAGCCGTACAACAATGTGACTTATGATAATGGTGGAAGTAATACCGGAACGCCCTTCATGGCCCTTGCGGTTGAAATCTTCAACGAGGATAATGGCTCTCTTCTCGTTTCTGAAAACGTCGACGTGAACTCAACAGGGAATCTCATTGGGTTCTCCATTTCCTCATTTACTCCTCGCTATGAGTCATATCAGGTCACGCTTTATGGTACTTCACCAGATGGCCAACAATCATACACTGCCAGCACGAACATCTCTGTTCTCCCATCCCGGAAATATGGAAGTGCTGTAAAGATCGACAATCTCTATGGAGGATTGTATGTTCAAAATAAGAAAAACAATTGGAAAGGATGGTATGCTGTCTTTCCAGTTGGGTACTATGCAGATGGTTCATATGTTACCCCTAACAACGTCTCAATGACCAATCTAAATGCCTATGCTGCCCTCGGATTCAATACTATCAATATTGTTCCTGATGGTGGAACTCCAGAACAATCCTACCCAACGGCTCAGCTTCAACAGTATTGGGATGAGATGGACAACCTTAATCTGTTCAACATCTACGATATGAGATTTGGATTTCAGAATTCAACTCGAATCAGTGACCAAGTACCTCTATGGATGAACCGAACAACTTTGCTTTCATGGTATACAGGCGACGAACCAGACGGATGGTCATACCCTCTTAACTCCACCCAACTTGCGTACTCTCAAATCAAAGCCCTCGATCCATATCATCCGGTCAGTTTAGTTCTGAACTGCCAAAACTTCTACTACAAGGAATATACCTCAGGAGCCGATCTCGTTTTCGAGGATGCCTATCCCGTTGGAATTAATGCTACTTGGTCAATTACATGGGATACACCCTGCAATACGACGTATGGAGATTGTGGGTGTGATAATTGTGTAGGAGAACTTACAGATATTTCCACTCGTCTTGATCAACTTCAGAATTATCAAGAAAATTTGCAGGGAGGTTTGAAGAAGCCTACTTGGGCGGTTGTTCAAGCTTTCGGGGTAAGTGGCTACTTTCAGCTCC
Organism: Chlorencoelia australis; assembly: GCA_003988815.1. NCBI lineage: Eukaryota > Fungi > Ascomycota > Leotiomycetes > Helotiales > Cenangiaceae > Chlorencoelia > Chlorencoelia australis. The sequence goes on along the minus strand of QYAN01000038.1, from coordinate 105,724 downwards.
TCAAAGATAACTCTCCCCTTCTCAATTCAGCGGTGACTAACTATCTAACTAGGATTCCGAATACTGGAAGAGCAATCCTAGTCCAGCAGAGGTGGAAGCAATGATGATGCTCGGCGTAAATCATGGTGGAAAAGGAATCACTTACTGGCTATACCCTTCAACGAACGGAACCAATGCTGGCAGCGCCACTCTCGGAAAAGCCTTACAGGTATCTCCAACAATCGATTTCTTATTCGGGACGCACTGTATCAAAGGATTGAATGTCACGGGAGAGACTTTGATAGATGCAAGTGCGTGGATTATGGGCTCACAGATGTTGCTTGGGGTTGTTAATGGTCAATATGGTGATTCGAAAAACTCGGTGACGATTAATTTACCACAAAGAGTGGCATCTATAAGTCGGAGTGTTTATGGAAACTCGGCGGGTTGGACGGTGGAAGGGGGGAAGCTGGTGGGATCGGGATTGAAGGGGTTGGAGGTTGATATTTTGCTGCTTAATCTAGAGCTCGGATGAGAATCTAGATTTTACGACCAAAATCTAGATGAAATGCCAATTCACGACCGCTGCCAAACAGTTATAGCATGGCCATCTGAACCTGTCCACATGTTCACAATCGTTCTTCATTAATTCCTTCGTTCTGCGGCATTCAACCCATTGGCGCTACATCTTGCTTGAAAGATCAACCTCTTTCTAGCCTAGTTCCATCAGCACATATGCATTGGTGAGTAGCGCAGTTCATTCACTCATATGAGAAGCTCCTCCTATTTCCATCGATGCCATAACGCTTCCAAGGGTCTTTACACTTAGAGTTTATTATGGAATCTTAAATACGTCAGCACGCCATGAATGTTGTCACAGTCAAAGGTGATTAGAGTCTCCGAGTGAAGAATCCCTCAGAGGAAAGACGAGTATCTAGCCAGAACGAGAAGCTTAACTAACTCGCCTAGCTACGATATATGCTTCGTTCTTGGGTGTTTTTTAACATCTAAAGCCTTGCTTGTTACAGCAAGACCATGAAAATCCATCTGCAAATTCATGCACTAGATCCGACTTAAATAATTTCCATGACATCCTTCGTCTTAATCACACTGCGTTTCACTTCTATCAGCTTTTTTATTGCTTATCATGCATATGGCTTGGGAACAGGTGATCTCATCTGAATGAAAGCATCCTTCTACGTTGGAAGATGAAACCGCTGCTGATAACTTCTTCACCTCCTTTTGATTTGTATTATTCGCTCTTCATCCGCTTTTATCTCCTCTCTAGCGGCAAAATAGGTACGATCAAAACGAGTAGTTTTGGCCATATTCACAGCAGCTTTATTAGGCTATCCCGTGGGTAACTTATTCGGCCGTGTATCCTTATTAATTCTCGCCTAAATTATATATGACAATTGAAGTTAACTTTTTATAATTTTACTCCTTAAATCTTTTAAACTCAGGGGTAGCATGGGCTAGGTATCCATTAGGGGCCAAATTGCGCAGCCTACAGCTTGCCAACTTACAACCTTTCGCATCACAACAACCATAATCAGGATCATCCTGAAAACTCATAATATCACTGTGACAATCTTCATCGCGGCTAGCCTAGAAATCGTTTTCATAGTCTAGCATTTTGAACCTATCTGCCAAATATCGATTACCCAATGTGGCTAGTCGTCTACCGGGCCAAAGCATTGACGTACTGAAATAGTTTATTTTAACCACCACCTTTCTTTCAAATTTTTTGGAATCTATCTATGATGAACTCTATTCAAATATCTCCTATTAGCAAGTACTTGAACTAGGGTATCGATTAGAAAGATCTAATTTATATGCATATTGAGAAGTTCTATTGGCCCACCGAGAAACATTACCGGTTTTAAATATGACCACCTCGTCCATGTCTATTTTTTGATATCTATATTTATCATCCAAGATCTCATTTGCGCTGGTGGGATAAGCTTTGCCATCAAAGATACCGTGAGATTGTTGGTTTGTAGGAACAGACTCCCTTATCAAGTTCCACGACATGCTATTTTCAGGGCGCTTATGTTGGGTCAAATCCTTGCTTTTGCGGGGCTCTCTGCTATAAAGTGCTCCAGATGATTGAAGGAGCTGATAGCCCGGCCTCCAGGATGTCCATAGACATGAAAGCAGCCGATTCAGCCTGCTTCTGTGTAAAGTGACCTATATATGAACCGCCAACATCAAGGATTTCCCCCAAAATTGCGGGCTGACAGCAATTTGAAGTTCCAGTCAGCTACCTACTTATAGGCTTCCATGACCCTTTTTTCTCATTTCCAAAACTCTGGTTTATTCGACTATTTATTTCCCTTTGGCGTTCTCTTCGCTTTCATTTGAAATCATTTACACTCATTGCCTTCCATTCATTTCCTATATCCAACTTTTCTTAGGACCCATCTATGCCAATCTCAATATGTCTTTGAAATTTAATGTTAACTCTTTTCTAACATTATTGTTGTTTACCACTTCCGCCATTGCTGTGCGGATTCAGTCACAAAAGAGATCTTGTTTCGATTGTCTTGATTCTCGCAATGTTCCCTATGTCGACCCTACATCTTCAAATTGGACATCTCTCTCCACGCCTTACAATCTTCGTCTACAGTACGAGCCGGCTTTAATTACTATACCAACCACTGTCCAGCAAGTCAGTGACTCCATCTGCTGCGCAAATCTCGATGGAGCAAAGGTTCAACCTAAAAGTGGCGGACACTCCTATGCCTCGTTCTCTTCTGGTGGCCAGAACGGTAGCATAATTGTTGATTTGGAGAATTTTAACAATGTTAGTGTTGATCAAAGTCAGTTACTCCTAAGTATGATTCCATTACCCCAATACTGATACCCATCAGCTACGTATATTGCAGCGGTTGGAGCTGGAGTCCGACTTGGTAATATGGCTCAAGAAATCTTTGCACAGGGCCAACGCGCTCTTCCACACGGAACATGCCCAGGAGTTGGGATCGGAGGTCATGCTATACATGGTGGTTATGGCCATTCCTCGCGAGCGTAAGCATATGAATTTCTATAATCTCGAAGACGTGCTGATCAGTCTAGTTGGGGTCTGACTCTTGACACCATTGTGGGATTGGACGTTGTTCTGGCAAACGGTACCGCCGTTCATGCCAGTGAAAGCGAGAACCCAGACCTCTTCTTCGCTATGCGTGGAGCCGGCGATTCTTTCGGCATTGTCACCACTTTCTACCTACAAACCGAGCCCGCCCCATTCTCCGTCCTCTACTTCACGGCCAGTCTCAAATCCATGCTTAAGAAAGATGTCTCCGTTATTACCGCCGCTTTCCAAAATCTCCAACAGTGGATCTTCAATTCTGAATACCTCTTGCCCAACCTTTCTTTTGGAATTTATACCGATAGCAGTGGTTCGTTGTCGCTTAGTGGAACATGTATGGAGTGCGATCCTACCTTCTTCAACATTAATACTTTCCCGGACATGCTTTATGGATGGACAGTCGACTCCCAAGACGTAACGGAAGTAAGCTGGCTGACTGCTCTCCAAATTCTGGCTGGCGACGAACCTCTCACTCAGCCACTACATAATTACACCGAACACGATACTTTCTATGCCAAATCCATCGTTACTAAGAACTCTGCACCGCTGGAAAAAGAAGCCATTCAGAGTTTTTGGCAATATATAATAGAAAATCAAAACAACGGCACTGTACCATTCTACTCCATCATAAACCTCTACGGTGGACCCGATTCCGCAATCAATAGCCTTGAATCCTCCGCATCCGCATACGTAGATCGAGATGCGCTTTGGGTATTCCAGAATTATGGATATACTGCTTCGGGCCTCCCTCCTTGGGATGATGCGATAACGCAAATAGTCGATGGACTTCAAGCTTCTATTACGACAGCTCAACCAGACGGCAATTTCTCTGGATATATTAATTATGTCGATCCGAGTCTAGATGCTGCGCAGGCTGCAAATTTGTATTATGGAAGTGAGACGTATAATGAGTTGTTGTGGATTAAATCGAAGTATGATCCGAATCAGGTCTTTTGGAATCCACAATCGATTGGAAATGCTGGGAATGCTACTTTGACGAGGAGGAGATATTGAGCTGGGGAAAATTATCATTTTAGGGTGCGAGGAACTGTTTTAGTGTTTTAATTCTTGCTAGGATTTTGAAAGGGTGTATAAGAATGGAGCTAGTCTTCCATGGAACGTTTAAATATAGAAGATATTTTTGAGTTGGGGGGGCTATAGGTTTTCTGGGCCCTGTCCCGGTCTCGTGTTAAATGTGAAATAATAAGATTCCAGTTCATGGTGCATATCATACAGCCGGAATTATAATTTCTGATTTAGCTTTTATGTCAACTCGAATTTTATCCTTTTGAGTATGCATCTGCGGTTGAGTATTACATCATTGCTGGTTAACTGGTTGAGCCGGGCCGGTTCCTGGTAATATTCAGAGTCTTCCACGGCTCTCAACACTGTGTGAATTAGGTTATAAGATTATAAATAAGAGAAAATAATAATACTATTCTATGGCAAGTTTAGATGAAATCTTAATTATCCACTAAATCTTGTTATCTGATAGTAACGTCGTCAAAATATTGTGGTTATAATGGGAACGGGATGCTATTACCTTGTAATCTAATGGCTATGCTAGCTTTCTTTTATGGAAGTAAAAAATATGGAAGGCTTGAGTGTAGGTAGGGGACATTGTGCTGCATTGGCTTCTTTCCAATGCGAAGATTTCGAAAAACGAATGACAAGATTTGTCAAGAAAATGCAATTCAATAATTATTTCAGACAAAAGGTCTACTTTCTCATCTCTAATAGTCAATGGTGGCGACGTGAACTTCTTGATGCTGCACTTGAAGCTTCCATCGTCGCAACTTCCATTTTCGTTGCCCATTTCACCTTTATCCGATCTCATGATTCTCTCGCTTCAAACACAACATTCCAATGTTTTCCTGCCTTTATAAAAGCCGCACCAAAGTTCGAGCCAAACTCTCTTACATAAAACTCTACTTCATATCTTTGCTCGTCGCCATCTTCGTCTTCACCTATCTCTTCAAAAAACATCCTCGATATCCTCCACCAAAAGTCGATATCCCGAAACAAAACAAAGGTCAATAGTATCAAAATGTGTTTTCCGTGCTGGCCATGGGCCGATTTCTACCTTGACGATGGAGGAGAGAAGAAGAAGAAAGCGAAAGAGGGCATAGTAGTCTTTGATCCAAAGATTCAGCAGTGGGTTAAGATTACTGGTGTCGATGTGAGTATCAATTCATCTTTACTTCGATATTTCCTTCCTTTTTCTTGCTCCTTCTAGATATGGATTCGAGGGCGTCGCTTTTGCCAATCAATCGACCCATATCAATTCACCGGCGGACTTCTTCACGTTCGACTCTTTATAAACGTCAACCTTGACACCACAACTCCAATCCTCCCCTTCATCCATTCAAACCCTCAAATACAAACCACCAAAAATATAACCGCAATCGCAACCATGACCCAAATTCCCATCCAAAACTTCCAACCCCAAGTTGGCGACAGCACCAATGGCGCACAAGAACATATTTACATCCCACGCGCCGACGGAGCTATCATGTTCAATGGCACGGCTTATTATCCAGTTGGACCCGCCGGCCCAGCCGCAGTTGCAGCCAACCTTCCGACATACACTGCCATGCCTACTGTACAGCTCGCTGCCCCTCCTCTGTTTCCTTGCCAATACAACCCCAATATCCTTTACTACGCAAGTTGTTTCCTAATGGGGTCTTGGCGTTTCTTCCTTTTACCCGTTCTTGACCAAACAATTTACTAATGCTCTTCCTCTTTCTCCAGCCACCCGCCCTCCAACCCATTGTACCCCAACCCACTCCGCTCGTGCAAGTCCCCGCAGTCCCCACCTACATCACCCCAGCACCGATTGCCTACCCCAACACCACCACCGGCTACCCGTACATGACGGCACCGGCGCCTGGCACCCCCTGGCCGACATGGGGACAAACGGGCACTGAAGTCCTCGCACAGCAAATAGTTCATGCACAAAATTCCAAGATCAACGAGAAGCAAGAAATGAAGCCTGCTGATGATGATCCGTTTCGCTTCTACTGGTGCAGAGAGCTGGATAATACGTGGACGCAGAGGAACCGCTTGACATTGGATAGTGGTGATATTGGTAATATTCGGTGGTATTGCAATGATGGCATGTTTTATGCTGTCAGGTTGCCTGAGAATCTTAAGAGTTGGTGCGTTGCTTCTCTTTTATTTATGCCCCTTCAACTCGGAACACATTACTGACAGGAGTAAAGAGATATCAACCCCAAAGATCAAGGAGAAATATGGAAGGGTGAGAAACATTGTACACTCACGAATGATTCTTCTTTTTTGCATGGATACGGAAAGGGAAAGGATGCAGCTTATTGATGAAAGATTTTTCATATGGGAAGCCATTACATTCATGGTTATGCAGAAATTAGGGTTGTTCATTGCCTTTTGCTTTTCCTTATTCGCGGGATACAATACAACGATGTGATATCATGATTTGGTTTGCTTTGGCTTTGCTCCGGGTGTTTTTGTTTCTGGGACGGATGCAATAGAATAGAAAACGAGTAGCTGATTAGCAATGCATTTCACTCTCTAAATTCCTCTTGATGCATTGAGAGTATGAGAGTGAGATTGAAGAGTGCTGGTTTCAATAGCGTACCGTTTAGAATCTGACTTGACTCGACAAAATGAATGATATAATTCAAATGGGATAGGAAAAAGGCCTTGTAACCTAAAAGATTTGAAGATGCTAATCAAAAGATTGTTCTCTTTCCTTTGCAACTGAGAATATATCATTATTTGTGAGCATCAAATGTGACTATGAGCTTCATTCTAATAGGCAAACTCCGCATACATATCCCCTATCGCATGTGAAGGTATATACTATATACTAAAGGCAGGATAAACAATTCCAATACACACGTGCAAAGCACAGTCTAAGTCTGGTCTGGTCTGGATCAAGAGATCGAACAGATATGATGAATATCTAAACATTAGTTGTTAGAGGTCGAGGAGGGATGATAAGATGCCAAAAGAGACGGAAACAAAAACCCCTGGACTTTTAAATGCGGCAGGATCACAAGGCATAGAAAAAGAGTTAGAATCTAATATTTTACTTTTTTCTCTCCTTAGCAATACGTAGGCAGGTAGACACTTGCCATTCTCTACAAAAATTCCCGCCTGGAATCGTCATCTGAATGGAAATAGGAATTAGCCGATTGTGAGATTAATCTGCCCTGTCTAGCTATTTTGCCCCTCTAGCACGAGATATCCAGGCAGATTTAGTTCATTAACCATATAGTTCCCCATGTAGCCTTGAATAATTATTAGTTGCTATCGCAAAAGCTCAATACTACATCAACCTAAAGAAACCTCCTTCCTCGATGGCAAAATTCTCAATTCGGCGGTCGGTCATCCTTGAAGAGGCGGCGCTGGACTGCTAGACGCTGGATTCGATCTCGAATTAGAAAAAGGACTCGAAGGACAGATGGGGTCAGAGCCTGTAGGCGGAAAGACAGCAATGGAGCTCGGAGTTGGCGGGAGTTTGTTATTCAAGTTGCCGTCAGATCTTCGAGTATTGGCTATCATCTCTTTTTCCTCAATTGCATCTTGTTTGCATCGATACTCATACCAACTCTCGCCCATGTTATCGGCATCCAAGTCTGGGTCAAGGAAACCTTCACGCTTCATTTCTTCCGCCCATTCATTATTATAGAGACGCTCGCGACCTCTCTTGAAAGTGTATCGTTCCCGGCATTCCCAATCCACAGACTGTAGAATTGTTAATCTGTGAACCTCGAAATCGTGTAGAAAGAGGAATACTTACGTGCATTATGAAGATACCCCATCTATCATTTGGAGAATTCTGTTTGTTCTCTTTCAGATAGTCGATCATATACATATATGAGACTTCGTCGGTAATGTAGCACCAATCGCCATCGACTCTGTCATTCTTAGATTTTCGCCACATCCAAGCACCATCACTGAGGCTGTAACCTTTCTCATCCGGGTCGCGAGGTTGACCTTGAGTAGGGAAATCAGAGGTAGCCTGTACACCATCAGACTCCATGCCCCACTTGAGGAGCTCATGCTCTCTCATTCTCAATTCGAATGCTTCATCTTCCTTTGCAAATTTATCTTCCGGCCAAGTATGCCAGTGATAATCAGAAAACTCATCATCTCCTCTGAATAGTTCTCTTGGTGGTATTCGACACTTTAGGGTTTCCTCAGTAAGACTATTGAGGAAGACTGGAAAGGAGGTGCCGAGAGAGGAAAATAGCCTAATGTACTTTACGGAATCTCCCCAGCCGTCCCAAAGATAGATCAGAACGATGGGGATAGAGGTTTCTCTTTTCATGGGAATACTTTTGACTCGACCTTTCATTCGAAGCTTAGAAACAGCGGCTATCTGCAAAAAGATCAGTTTCAATTCCAATATAAAATATTATATGCATGGTAAGGTAGAATAGAGGTGAAAGTCGAGAATTCAAGATGCCAAGGAAGATACCTAAAAGCTGACTGACTTTCATCTTGAGTTCATTCTCCAGTTCTTCTCCTTTGGGAATCTGCATCGTTGATCCACGGGCTTGCAACTCTTCATCCAGTAACTTCACTATCGCTTCTTGCACCTTCACGCAATCAGGCGAGAATACATGTTGCGCGAGGATGCGCTGCTCTTCCTTCTCCCATGCCCATTCGATCACTCCGCGTTGTAAAATAGTGTCCATATCTAGGCCTTCATGCATCCAAGACCCGCCAATTGTTGCTTCGACTGTATCGGGATCATAGCTCGAAAGATCAGAGACTGTACATGGTGCCACTCCCAATGCCGAGCCATCTGTACCTTGGCGCATGTGCAAATCAACGAGGTAATCTCTCAAGATTTGCGCGCTGAATTGTTGCGCCATCGTTCTTGATATGATGAAGTTGTAATGTTTTTTGTAGAGATATTAGCGGAAGTCTAAAGATTTAGTTGGATTTATATTGAAAAGGTAGCGGCTTCCCAATTTACTGAAAGTTAGCGATCTTCGGAAGACTCAAAAACAAAACTTTCAAAACGCAAAACGCAAAAAAAACAAATGCACAGCGGAAATTCTACAAAATAGATATTCAAGCCCAATTATACTCCAAAAATTGCAAAGATTCGAATGTCAGATTAATGTTCAATGATTTGATGTTACACCCCAGTGATACTACCTACGCTCAAGCCTTCTTGAGCGTTATCACATTGCCCTTCTATATGTACATTGCCTTCGAGGAAGTGGAGATATCAGCCCGCTTATGCACCCTGCGCCATTAACAATTCTATAGTGATTTGACAAAGTGCGAGTGCTGGTACAAGAAAGGAGTCCATTATTTGCCGTGAAGGGGTTTGTCGGAATCTGCGCATTAGGGTGGAGGTGTAGGGAATAGCCGCCGGGAGAATTTATGGAGTAGATGGATTCTCGGAATTTTAGAAGAGTGCTTTTCTTGTGACCTAATAACCAGCTTGTTAGTAAAGAGTGTCTGGTACATTCACGTACTCGAAACTTACTGTCCATGCGCCTGCAACTGTAGCCACAATCCCCCCTGAAATCATCATAGGTCGAACACCCCTTGTACTCTTGAATATCATGCCGCTCAATGCACCCGCCAAAATACTATTCGCCGCATCATGCTTCCCTCGCATATGCCCAATAAAAGAATTGAAACCATTATATACCATAGCGATCACCCCTGCAGAATTTCCAAGAAAAGGGCCTCTCCTTGTGACAGCGTTAAGCACAGAGTTGAGCCGCAACTTTGGTGGTTGTGTAGTCGATCTCCTCAATCCCTCTTGTAAACCCCAAGCACCTCCAATACTCAAAGCTGTCAAGTATGTAACTCCAGTGCCATAACATAAATCATCAGACCAGCCCCGCGAGGGCAACGCGGATTGCGAGCCTGGTAGGTCGGATATAGCAGATTCTTCGAGAGATAGGTAGTCGAGAGTTTGCTGGTTCAGGCCAGCGAGAGGATGTAATTGTGATGGATCTGCAAAACCGGGACCTGTAAGAAATGAGTTGACATCTTCGGCCTCTGATGGATCAAAAGGAGTGGGCTGAAAAGATGAAGATTGAGGGCTTGATGAAGAAGTGGTGGATGTGGTTGTCGATTGGGACTTTCTCCCTGTTAATTTATCCCAAATAGACATCTCCGAGGGTTTTGAGGAGGAATTAGGAACGATATTGTGGGATTATCGTAGGTTCGAAGCGTGGTGGATAGAATAATGATATTGATTTCTTGAAGTCGTACCAAAAAATTTGGTCAGAAATAGGTGGTCTGTGCATTTTTCCTATTTAGGCAACACGTGCCGAGTTGGAGCTCAAAATTTCTCAACCCAGCAATACAACAATTTGATATCTGCTTCATCCCTCCCCGGAATGACTTCCGGAGAATAGCAACAATCTCTTTTATCTTCGGAACTTACAGGACAATAGGCATTCTTCCTATGGATGAGAATTTCCACATTTAGCACTTCCGGGCACCTATATGAGAACTTTTCCGTAAGGATTTGATTATGACTGAGCTTGTAGAAAAGCCTTTGGATGATCGACTCATCCCAAAATGGATTGAATCTCAACCGGAATCATCCCAGAAACAGTAAAGGCCCCCTTATCTTTTCCGAACTCTTCTAATATTATTTTAGACTCACAGATAAGCATCTCAAATGCCTCCTGCAGAATGCTGCACAACCCCGACATGCTTCCGGAAATGCATGTATCAAGCTTTGCTATTTCATTGAACAATGTAGAAGTTCTCAGTCCTTACATCTCAGAGGAGTTGCTTTTTCAGAGAAGACATCCCTCGATTTGTTCAATTTCTATCTGGAGTGGAATGAAAAGAATCAGCATCGCTCCATGCGGCAGGTATTGGAACTGTTGGGATCTCTAATTGCTTCCAACCCGGATCAGTCTACCTCAAAATACTTCAAATCCGTCATGTGCAAAAGGTTACTCATAATAGTAGCTCACCAGGCTTCACAACCTCTTGTCAAACCTACCTTCAAATCATTGGAATACTTTCTAGGAAAAGGAATTATTTCCTCTAACGATCTTATCAGTCCTTATTTGTATTCGAATCACCAGAATAGAGCCACAGCCAAGCCAGAAATAGAAAAATCCAAAATCTCCTTGGATCAGTTAATCTCGGAAGCTTTTGATTGGATGAATTTCCCAGATGTAGCTCCCGCTGCTGGAAAATTCCTCGTTACTCTTTTCAAAGAGCTACGGAATACTGCAGCAAGCTCAGAACCGGTTTCGCAGGATCATACAACATTATGGCAAAGATGGATCCGCAAATCTCTGAGCAGAAATCCCGATTCTCTTGAGAATGTAAAGAATTATCTCTTTCCACCTCTCTTTAAATTGGACCGAGCTGGCTCCATAGCTTTTTTGGAGGACCTGAATAAACAGAGGCCCATGACTGACTTACAGAGTCAAGAATTGGATGCACATTTTCTACTGCATTTGGCTGCAATTGAAGCTGGAAAGAAAGCAGGTCTGGTGGAAGAACCAAGTAAGTCGATGGAACTCAAGCTGACTTGGAGTGAACTAACATATGTAGCTGTAATTCCTCCCCAAAATAACAACAAAAAACAGAGTGCCTGTGTCGCTCTTCGAGAGGAAATTATCGGGAAGTTGCTCATACATCCAACAGACACTGTTCGGTCATTGGCTTTTTCTGTGCTTGTCTCGTCCTCCTCGTCAATCCGGCCATTCAGCTCAGTTGCCCTTGGATTTATACAACGATACATGGGTATTCTCTCCGCTGATACAGATGCAAAGTTTCGAAATGATATCGTGAGCAGTACCAAGCACATGATTGAACGAATGAGAGGGGCCACAGCTTTTATGACGAGAGAAACCGAGCGCCTTTCATTTAATCGAGATCCCCTGCTCAACAAGCAAGCTTCCTTGCAGCCGGGTGTCAAACAGCTATCCAATGCACTACAAGATTCATTGCAAGGACATAAGGATTTTGTGCAGTGGTACGCTAAGTTTTTATTGGGGGAGTTAGTTTCTACTGCTTCGTACCAACGCCATGTTACAGCACTGAAGGCTATCTATTTACTTCTCTGCTCCGGGATTGATGGACGATTCTCCCTTCTGTCAGGGCATGAAACGGCTTGGCCATTCGCATTACGATTTTTTACCCCTCTCTCCTTGAGGCTGCTTCTCGATCTTCTTCTGGACCCATTTGAAGATGTCAGAAGTAATACTACAGCGATATTGAAGCTCGCAGGAAAAGAAGACTTCGCTGATGCATCAGCAACCAATATAGCCAGCAGCCAACCAGATGCCAGACCAGCTGATATCCTAATATCATCAAAATCGCCCATTCTACAAATTTTATTGGATTTCATTAAGAGTGCCAGACATCTTTCTGGGCGGACAGGGAGGGCAGACTATGCTGATGGTGTTGCGCGATCTTATGAGCTCCTTTATTCTCTTCTAGACTCTACAGAGGCACGCATCGAGCTTGTGGGGAAACTAATAACTGAGTTAGAAGCCAAAGTGAAGTATGCTGAAAACGATCTGGTTGAAGCTGTCCTGGTGGCTCCTGTCCATAATAACTTTGCTTCGCTAAGGTGAGCCTTCCTTTTCTTGTTTTTAGCAACTTACTAATCAAGGGCAAAGATTGGTGTGGGATGCTCTGGACCCTTCACATAATCATGCCACGACTAGTGAGAATAAAAGCTCTCATATATGGGACGCCTTGCAGCACCGGATGCAATCTTGTTGTTTACGTGTATGGGAAGTGGTCAAGGATATACTTTGCAACGATTCTCCGGAGGGTCATCTTCCTGATGACATCCACGAAAACGACACATTGGACACAAAGGATGTTTTGAGTTACAGCTTTCGAGCTATTCATGAATCAAGGTATGGCTTCCTAGTCATTAGAGTCTCCAGTGGCTTACCACAACTATAATAGTAATTTGATGAGAGCTATGGTCACCAGGATCAAGTCTAGCTGGCAAGACGGATCGCCCATATTATCGGTCGACCTCTTTACCAAAATTGGAGATCTAACATTTACTCAATTGTCTAGCCTCCGCCATCGAGGAGCATTCTCGACTGTCTCATTGACGTTTGCTAGATGCTGTCAGCTTTCACAGCATGTTACTACCAATTCCCAAACCAGCATTCTAGAAAAATGGTATCAGGTACAAATCCTCATTCTTCTCTGCGTTCCCAAGCTAACATGCCGCTGTAGGGGTCTCTTCGATGCATATTTGAACAAGCATCCACTACCAGACGATCCGCTGGAATCCCAGCACTCCTTACTGGCATTCTATCTGCCAATACTCAACAACCAGCTTTTAAGAATGTAATGACAGAACTGACGTCCTTGGCACGACAACCTGTTACTTTGACGGAAACAGATGTAACAAATCTACCCCAAGTACATGCAATGAATTGCTTAAAGGAAATCTTCAAGAGCTCCACACTTGGAAAGAGATCTGAAGGCCATATCGCGGATTGTTTACAGCTAGCTGCAGACAGTCTCAATTCAGAGATGTGAGATCCTATCCTTCTTTCCATATATAATGCTGACTAATTATAATAGCTGGGCTATCCGGAACTGCGGACTGCTACTCCTTCGAAGTCTCATCGACAATCTCTTTGGCACTAGTGAAAGCAAAGCAGCCACAGAAGCTGGATGGGATGGTCGTTTAATGAAGCTCTCCTATGAGAGATATCCCTCCCTTCCAGAACTTTTGCTAAGACTCCTGAACACAGACACCAGTGGCTCTGGGCCTGTCAGTACTTCAAATATTGGTGCTGTAGAGTCAGTGTTTCCAGCATTAGACATAGTCCGTCGAGCTGGACCACCTGCGATACTACAGGACGAGATTGAGAGATGTGTTGTGATTCATCTTAGCAGCAAGGTCTGGCATATCAGAGAGCTAGCTGCCAGGACAGTTTCGACGTTCATGCTACATGATAATTGGTTGCAAGGTATACTAGCTTTGATTCAATCTTCAGACGGGACTATGAATCAGATTCATAGTCTTTGCATGCTTGTGAAGTTCGTCTTAGAGCGGCGGCTAGCTTTGAATGCTTCTCTGCCAAGTGAGTGCTTACAGCGCATACTTTTTTGCCCCTGACTAACCAAAATCTAGGCCCCGACGATCTCACATCCATCTTGGATGTATTTACCACAGTGCGGTTACATAATATTGCTGAGTCTACAGAAGTTTTCGGTGCCTACATTGAAATCTCGAACACGATTTCAAAAATTCTTCTTGCATCACCACCCTCAACATTAGAGGAATGTAGGAGTTCAGGGCTCTTGAAAGGGCAGCTGACTGGCGATACCGTTAACCAATTCAGGACCAATATTACACGATATCCGAAATTCGCAGACTGTCTCGATAGCTCTAGCTACCAAGTCAAAGCTGCTTTATACGGTGATGCAGTAATGCGGCAATCTATCTACAAAGCAGCTTTGATGCAGGATATACATGGACTTCGAGAGGTGGTCAAATATGCCGTACAAATGGACATTGATATTGTCTTGTCAGCCTTAGATTGCATCCCGCGGCTCTGGGAAAATTTAACTTCTCCCCAAATACTGCAGGGCTTAGCTGAGCTGTACATCAGTACGATCGAGGATTGCAACTCTGCTGAAGTCCGTTCAGTAGCCCTCCAAAATCTAGCAGAAATACTTGACATGCAGCTTCGTGTGACTGACATGCCGAATGGGCTCCTTGTCCTGAACTTGTCGAAAGTATGGACCACTATTCAGGATGGAAAGGGGAGTCCGCAGTTATCTAATGCCAAGATTAGAATAAGTGGGAGTCTGATGCTGTATAATGTTCTCAGTCCCGCCCTTAAGTCTCTTAAACGAGGCTGGAAATTAGAGACTTGGGGAGAGCTACTCGGTGGAGCTGGAAATGCTAACAATGTGAGTCTATTCATTAGCAATGATGCTACATGGCTAACTTATCAGGACTTCAATACACGATATGCAGCAGTATCAGCTCTCGATTCTTTTTACAACAATAAATATGCAGAGAAGTTTGATTGGAACAAGGACTTCCTCCCATCTCTTCTTACTCTATATGACACTTTGAACGATGATGACGACGAAATTCGAAATCGTGGTGCTTCAACTGTATCTTCAATACTGAAGATCCCCTTGGTACCTCTAGCAGCCCAAGCAGTACTCAGAGAATGGATGCTAGCCCAGCATAAGATCGGCTTTCATGCTAGCTGGAGCATCATCTGTCGAATGACAGGCAATAATGATCAAATATTCGAGGTAAACGGAGGGCTACTACATTCCGCCCGAACGCAATTCTTGAACTCTATGAGGCAGGATGATGCGCTATTTGTGGAAGAAGAACATAATCTTTTCATTGATGAGGTTAACGAGACTAAGCTTTGGAGCGAGATCTTCATAAAGGGCCTTGAAGGTTTCTCTAAGGAGGGAAACTCGAGTTCAGAGTGGCATGAATGTGCCTTGATACTGGCTTCTTGGGTTCTTGAAGCTCTGGATACATTGAATGCTCTGCTAGATGTAACAGAAGATGGACCCCTTGGATGGACGTCAAAGCCGAGTGTCTTTGCATCATGCATGAGAGTTATTATGTGTGCAAATGCACTCCTCAGCTCTAACTCTAGCGTTCAACTGCTGGAACAAACTGTACGTACCAGGACACCACTATGTAACCCGGCAGACTGGGAAGAAACCAGCAAATTCATCCAGGAGAAGGTGAACCTCTTCTTAGCTTCGGGCACTAGGTTGAAATTACACCCGGCCCTTCTCACTGCCGCCATAGATCGCCTACGGTGAATCTAACACGAAAATTTTAACACGATAGCTTACTAGCTTCGCATAGCTAAAGCGATCTTCAAAACTACCGGCATCAATAGCACGGCCATGATCACCTTGATCAGCGATAGTACCCTCTGGACGACGACCAAGACGATGATACTTAGCGGCCTAGACAAACACATACAGTTATGATTAGCTAGAAAAGGGAAAGGGGATCATACAAGGGTGTAGATTCTGGCATGAAAGATGATGAAGGCTGCAATAATGCCAAGGGAAAAAACATGAAGACGAGAACGTAGATGTATTTTGCCTGAAGGGGTTGGTAGATCGATTGAGGTGAGGGAGTGTTATCAGGATTCCCATCTTCGATAAATATATCACCAGACGATATGACAGGCATCTTGGCTCAAGATGTCTGGAGTGCCGGAGATTTGGTGTTAGTAAAGATGAGCTTGGTCTGGCATTCTGGATTCAACTTACTTTGGTTGATTGATGTGTTTTAATTGGTTACAGGTATCAGCAAGATACTGGATGCTGTTAAGAAATTGAATTGACGTGGAGATTTAGGAGAGACGCATTGGTAGTGTAGAGTTGAGATTCCGTCGTTGTCTGTTCATTGTTGGCTTCGGAAACGACCGCGAAGAGAAGGAGCCACTGAAACAATTGCTTTGGAGACGATTTAAATTTAGGGAGAGGGGAAAGGATAGTGCTTGTATTGTATGCAGAGAAGATTACAGTAGAATCTCTGTTCTGTCTCGTGCCTTTGATTCCAAATTGTGACCTTGTGAAGAGCCTTTAGTGTAAATTCTGGATATTCTATCATCCATAAAACATTCAAATGTTGGAACATCTACACGTCCTAGGATAATTCCCTGCTCTATTCTATTATCCTTTTTGTATATCTAACCATCCCCTTCCTTTTTTTTTTAAGAAAAAAAGAAAAAAGAAATTATGATTTCACAAATTCTAAAATATTACAACGTTGAACCGTTGATCTTGAGAGATGCTCTTCTTCTCTATCCATTCTATCAAGACGTACCTGAATGAATGTCCTCTAAACCGAGAGGGGGGGTTCAACTGCTAAGTATTTAATCATTAGTGTATTTATAAATATTTTGTTCCCCTAGTTGTTCTTTCGTAGATGCCCATTATGTTTGAAAGTTTATTCTCAATGTTCCGGGAACATAGACATTTAGGTCTTCATCGCCTAAGTTCTTGGAGGCGTTCTTCTTTTTACTCTGCTATGCCTTCCTTTCCTAACTCTTTAAAATGTCTTCTAATTTCTTGATGTCCGATATCAATTCAAAAATTATTATTTCTTCTTTTCTAATTTAGTAGAAGACTTACTATTTCTTTTATTCTCTAATGACTACTTCATATTTATAAGAAATCAAAATATTATCATCTCTATCCCTAGAACGCCAAATGATCTAGTCTCGTAATTTCTAGCATATCTACTTACGTAACGGCACTCGAATAGTACACCTAGACCATGAATGCCTATAAAGGCAGAGTGAAGTTAATTAAGAACTTCTTGTGGTTGTCTAGCTAGATCCACTACATCTAATTTCAGATTTTAGATCTATAACTAAACCGGCTCCATGACCCCAAAGGTCTGACTAGGCCTTTCAAAAACTAATCAAAGTGTGAACCTATCCACACGTCCTCGCTTAGTGTATCGAACTCCTTGCCTCTCCTTAAAACCAGTTCCTTTCATGAGGTTATTCCGGATCGGATGTTGCTTGACGGATTGGTTTTTCTTTACTGAGGGAAGCCTGCTGAGACTGTAGCCATGGTTAGGATATGGTTGTTCAAGGTTGAAAGTGTACTGATCAGCTGGTGAAGTGTGGCTGAGGGTCCCTGCCAATCAAAAAGTGTGGCTCGTGCACGAATGACGACCCTCTTTTTACATCTCTGTACTACATACAACTCGATAGCAAATGAATAGCCACAACAACCCCTTGACACTTTATTATTCACAACCACCAGATTCGCCCATCCACACTGCTTGCTACGGAAAGCTCTAGAAGGCGCTCAGTAACCACGCATAATGTGGAACGATGAAGATAATAATCCTTACGGGACCAGCTTCGAGCGCCGAGACTCTACTTCTGATGCGGCAATCTCCAATTCACCAGGCTCTCGTGAGTGCTTCTTCCTCCTTCATACTTCTTCATGTCAACAATATGATGGAATCTATCTGCCTAGATTATGGCTCAGAGACTGATGGTAGCTGGGATATCTTAGAACATGGCTACAACGGTCCTCGAACGCCATCGACTACCAGCGACACCGAGGTAGATCAACGACAACACTATGATACCAGCGATATTGAGAGCGAAGGAGGATATGAGGGCCCTACGCAGAAACCAAAGAAGGGCGGCTATGATAGTCGTATTGAGCAGATTCTTTACGAGGAGCCGGACCGCCCTATCTTGATTATCGATGCTGGAAAGAGCTCTGAAAGTGGAGGAAAATATATTGTGTACACAATACAAACTGGCGCAAGTTTTACTGCCTCTTCTGGAGCATATACTAACCTTCCAATAGGATCTTCTCGTTCGTCGGCGATACTCTGAATTTGCTTCCCTTCGAGATGCTCTATGTCGATTACACCCCACCCTCATTATTCCACCGATCCCCGAGAAACATACTATGGCAGACTATGCTGCGAATCCTACAAAGGCGAAACAAGACCAACAAATAATCGATCTACGAAAGCGCATGTTGACTGTCTTTCTGAATCGATGCAGACGAATGGATGACGTTCGGAATGATGGCGTTTGGTGGAGATTCCTCGACCCTAATGCAAGCTGGGTGAGTAAATCTAACTCTTATGAGCCTATTTCATCCTAATTACTGTCAGACTGAGGTACTTCATTCTGATCCAATTACCTCGATTCCCAAATCCATCATGAAAGCCCCACCTCTTAACCCCGCGAACCCCTCCCCCGCCCATGCTTTTCTTCCAGTCCCAGCATCTTCTGCGAAACTTAAAGTAGCTTCTTCGACCCCTACAAATGCGCAGGGAATGCCATCCCATGCTACAGAATATGCCGCAAGTCCATCAACTGCTGCTCATACTATACCTAGCCCTGCGGTTTTTGGAAGATTCCCCCAAGACTCGACACGAATGAGCGAACACGACCTAGACCCATACTTTATTAATTTTGAATCTTCTACAAAGGATCTCGAACTCCTCTTGACCGGCCCAATAGAGAAAGTTAATAGGCGGACATTGACACATTTATCCTCCTTATCCGCAGACTTAGCAGAGCTCGGTGCTCGATTTAATGCCTTTTCTTTGTCCGAACCCTCGACCACTCTTGCTGCAGCTATTGAGAGAATTGGGCAAGCGGTGGACTCATCTTACATAGCAACGGAAGAACTTTCAGGATCGCTGGGTGCTAGTTTTGCGGAACCGATGCGGGAGAGTGCACAATTCGCTGGTGTTGTCAGGAGTGTCCTTCGATATCGTGTTCTAAAGAGGGTTCAACAAGAGATGACAAACGATGAGTTATTAAAAAAGATTGCACTTCTCAAATCCCTGGAACAGAGCGAATCTGAGGCTAAGAGGATAGAGCAATACTTGAACACTAGTGGGGCTGGAAGTACTCCTCGCACATCAACATCATCTGCTAGAGAGTCATACAACCGACGAGAGAATACTCAAGAGGATACTGCATCAATAGATTCGGATTTCCCACCAACTCATGGCGACATATCATCCACACCCTCAGCTGCCCAAGGAGCCCCTCAAATAGAAGAGACGTCACTTTCACATCGAAAGAGCTCCAGCGGAAATTTCATCACCAATAGGATTTTCGGACGCATAAGCCACGCTGTGCATGGTGTGGTTGATGTCGATCCAGAAAGAACTCGGAGAGATCTGATTGGAAAAACTAAAGAATCAATCTCACAATTGGAGCAAGCAAAAGAGGCTTCCGAAGAAGATGTTAAAAATGCAAGTGCCGGAGTTCTCAAGGATTTAAAGCGTTTCCAGTCAGAGAAGGAAGACGACCTGAAACGTTATATGGTAAGTATTCCCTTATCTGTATGGAATTCCATGCTGATTTATTGTAGCTCGCTTATGCCAGAAGCCAAATCGAATGGGCAAAGAAGAACAAGGAGACATGGGAGGAAGCGAGAGCCGAAGTCAATAAAATAGAGGAGAGCTGAAGAAACAAACACGACGGCAGCAGAGAGGTAATATTGAATTAGTTGACTCTGGGAGTCTGTAATTACCAAAGTCTGCAAGCGCAGCAATAGAATATCATACCCTTCAATTACAAGCTCTTGTCGTGCATCTTCGTGGAATGTTATCTACCAATGCTGTGACTGGGGCTCATTTATGGCCATCTTATGACTCTACATTTTCTGGTTAGGAGGGAGTATGTGCTGTTACACGGAAATCTCTCGACCTAGAGCAATTGTTAAACAACCATTTCATCTGTCAAGCAGCCCTAGTTTGAGCGTTCTCATTTCCTCCCGTCTGTCCGCTCAAAAACTCACCGTCAATTACACACGTGACTCTGCATTATGTCAGCGGACTTGAAACTGATTCTGGATCGATGGAGGAGAAAGGTGCATCTACCAAGAGATGAGTTTTGATTTTGATGCAAGATATGGCAAGCTATTGGTACCCCTCTGAAGCTGAGCCGTGGAAAGGAGGGGCGATGAGTGAAGATGAAGAGTGGTATGATGAGATGAAGAGGCATAGGAGGGAGATGTATACGGCATGGGGATTTAAGGCGAATGGATGAGGATAGGAGGGGAGTGAGCTTTTGGTGGAGGCTGAGAGGGGGAGGGAGATAAAAAAAGGAGTGCGTTGAATATATTCGTGGGAAGACGAGAGGGGAATGGGTTGGGTATTAGATCAAAGATTATGGATGCTTGAGACGAATTAATTGGTAAGCATTGCAAAAATTTCACTTATAAGATTTTGATTGACTATGAGTGTTCGGATTATCTATGATATTGAGTATAATAATATTGACAGTCACCTTTTAAAGGATACTATAGCCAGCCTCAAAATAAATAAGGCTATTGACTTTCGTATTTCTTGGTTTTATTTAGAGTTTGAGCATGAAATGTGTCAGAGCAGATAACATGTAGTCTATTGAGAACTATGAAAAGAAGAAAAGAAGACAAGAAAAAAATCATGTAATCATAACGCAGCTATTTGAAACCCATCCCCCCCAAAAACTTCATAAGAACAAATCACGTACTTCCACTACTACCATACCCCGGCACCACTTTCCTCGAAATCCGTCTACTATGTCCCATCGGTCTATCTTCTCCACCTCCACTTCCGAATAACTCCATTTCTTCCGCCTGTCCTTCCTGTTCCGCTCCCCTAACAGCCTCATAAGTCACCGGCGACGTTCCGCCGACAGTGAGAGGACTAGGAAGTATCCCATAATCATCTCCCATCGATGAAACATATGCACTTGGTGGACTCATAGCAGGTTCCTCCTCATTCACGGATACAGAAGGCTTTTTTTGCCAGCTCTGATCTGAATTATGCACGACAGCAGGATCATATGCAGGGGTTTTCCAGGAAGAAGTGATGGGCGTTATGGGCAAGAATTTGGTAGGCTTTTTGGTGGAGCGGGAGAAGAGTTGCTTGATGTGGAAGAGAGGGTTGGTCGCCCATGATGGGGTTGGACGTGAGCTTGATTTGGTAGCGGTGGTGGCGAGGTTTGGATTGTGCTGAGAGGTGAAGCGGCCAAGGAAGAAGGATAGGGCACTGATGAGGGCCACACCTATGAGTGTTCCTATTAGAGGGAAATGGGTCAGCACATTCCCAGAGTAGCTCTAGTTTAGGACTGGGGACTTACCAATTACAGCTCCCGCTTTCGCACCTCCACTGAGCGATTTTACTGAAGCACCAACGGCTGCTGTACCATTTGTCGTATCATTTGTCCCGGCAGTTGTGCATGTTGTAAGGGGAGTCGCAGTTAGAACCGCGGCTTTAGAAGAAGCGGGGACTGCTCCAAGAGATCCCACACCAGGATAGAAGGCATAGCAGTCATTCAACACCTCATACATTGTCCATGTATCGAGTGTACCGGACTTGTCTCCATCAAGAAGTTCGTAGCCGAGTACTGCGTTTAAATCACCAGTCAGATTGATTAATTCTTTGTAGATATCTTCTGAAGAAGTGCCTGCTGGTGGAGTCTTGCAGTTCGACATCACATTCGTTAAAGTGCTGACGGACATGTTGAAGGCGGGAAGATCGAGATAAAGCTCTCCGACATTGATGAGTTCCATGGTTACGCTGAAGACTGTTCGTAGGGATAGTTGGAGGCTGAAATCGAGTTGTGATATTGTGGAGTTGAAGATGGGCTTTATGTCGAAATTATTTGCATTACTAGAAGGGGAAATTAGTATCCTGACAATGATATGAGTATTTGAACTTACAATCCGATTCCCTGACTTCCGTTGAGCTGCACTAAAGGATCTAGTGCCGGCATCATAATTGCTATAGGATTTTTGAGCTATATCCAGGAGTCAGTCGATGAAGGATGACCCCTAAATAGGAATGGGAATGACAACTTACCGAGAGATCAAGACCAGTAGTAAAACTCATCGACTCCGAGGCAGTAGCAGATACTACCAATTGGAACTCCACCTCAACGAAGATACCATCTTCACCCACAGGTATCCGGAGCAGCGACAGCGCAAGCGCATTGACTTCACCATTTTCAACAGCATTCAAATCGATATTGATCTCAAATGAAGCGTCGAGGTTATCCAATACGATACCCATCCAGCTGCTTTCATAGCCACTGAAGCTCGCATTTGCAAATGCAAAGGCTGGCGGTTGTGACATATCGCAGCTATCACAATAGAGTCCGACGGTGACATCGCTTTGAATGCCCGAGGCGATGAGTTGGACGCTGATAGGTGGTGTCCTTCCTCCCCATCAGCGAAATCCAAATATTAAGGTGAGATATTCTGCTTACATCTGGAGATCCATAGAAAACTGGCCGAGGGTTCCATTGCTACTTTGCAGAACCTTTATGACTTCATTCTCTACATCTGTTTTGAAACTATCAAAATCACTTTCGAGATCCCCTACTATTGTACTTGCTCCGCTCGCAATGGTCGATACAATACCGTCCACATCTGATCCGAAGGAAGCTGCTATTAATTGTGCGATATTGAGGAGTAGAATGGTAAAGCTCAAGACTGGGCCCCAGGATAATAGCATTTTGATAAATGTAGAAGGTACAACCAATCGCTCTGGCAAGAAAGTAATTTTTCGCAACAACTACAGGAAAACACAAACTAAAACACGAAAAATAGCAAGACATATATACCCATATTGTTCTCAGAGGGATTCTAAGCCGCAAGAGTCAGAAAACCTGTATATCTGCCCTGAACTCGGCGTCCTTCCTTGCAACACTCCTTATCTTAATCAGCACTTCCTCCTCCTCTTATCACGAATAGCACTCATCCGTGAGAGCCACCAATTCCTCTGCTACTACACTGAGTTCTCACATTGCAGCTCCGAGTTTCATGCATCGGGTGGGGCTGAGTTGGATTTTGGGGGCCGTGAAGTGGGAACAAGGTAGATTTTCTTTTCTTTTCATGATGTTAGTGGTGGTGTTTTAGAGGGGTAAGCTGCAGATGTGATAGAGACTGCATGTTTGGCCCCTAAATAGAGATAAGAAGTTGGTCACTTGAGCCTTGTGCCTGGATGTGCTATATATATATATACGTGCCATCCGAGGGGGCCAGAGTAGCCTTTTCGGTAATAGTTCTAGAGAGAAAAATGATGAAGTTCTCTATGTTGTTAACCTTATATGGAGAGAGTAGTATTGAGAGTGAGGCTGAGTTGTCTTCATCCGCCTCCCCGCACTTAAGCGAGTCGAGTCCTTACCCCTGATTAGCAGATTGAGTTCTATTTCAGGAACCACCTACATGAAGAAGTCAGTTGTAATGTAACCATCAAACCAAACATTCAGAGGTGATATTGCAAACTCTGACTAGGGCTATTCTACAGTAATTTAATTCTCATGAGTAATGCTATAAAATGACTCATATCAACTTGATTTAAGTGAAGACTCAAGTAGTGAGATAAACACTTTCATTTTCTGCTCTTCTATTTCTCACTCAATAAGCGAATTAATTCCATTATCCTATGCAACCATTTTCTTCCCCAAAGTCGAACCATTGCCGGCATAACCGGCAACATCCGCTAAACAAGCCGCTCTACCCGGCCTCGTCGTCTCGGCCGTTCACCTCAAAAGCTTTCAAATCTTGAATTATTCATTCCCTCTCAAAATTACTACGGTATTCCTGCTTTAGAGAAATATGTTATTGCTGTCGTATGTACTTATCCTTGATTGACTAAACTGGCTTCAGATGGATAAAATTACCGCTTTTGAGAGCTGCTGAGAGGGTGTGGGTTAAACTTCTAAGCATCATTTTTATATAAGTGAATGATGAGGAATTCTAGCGATTCACAGCCGCAGTTTGGAATTACGACGTCCCTTTACATGCTGAGGAAGTCACGCTCAAACACTCTGCATATCTTCACGGGTATTTTAGTAGAAGTGCTTTTTTGATGTTCTCCTGAGAGAGATTTTGAGCTGAAAGGTGATGGGGTGCGGGATTCTTAGGCCGAACCTGAATCAAGAGGTAAAGATGAAGGTTGTGGGGATGGAAGGGTAATGAAGTTTACAGAACAGGAGATGAACCATGGTCTTTCACCACGCAAAAAGATACTGGGAAGTTATTACGGGACCGGTTGCGGATAAGGGAGGGTGAGGTGGTAGGAGGATCATAGGCTTTGGTTTAAGTTGTTTGCTGCGATGGGGGATTGGATAATGAGAAGTTTCCAGGTGTGAAAGCGATTTTGATGGAAAGTCCCAATGTTTAAAGGGCTCCGAAGGATAGAGGCGTCGATTTGACTTTCGATAATTCTTTTCAAAAAGATTACTAGTGTAATTTTCCGTTGTGCTTTTGAAACAATGCTTCACATTGAATTGAGATACTGATACATAATGCAAATGGTTCCATGCCCATAAAAGATACAACTAACAAAAACTATCATATTTACATAGCCCATAACCCCTCTTAAGCATGATTTCTTCAGGCAGTGGATGCGGCCGGAAGAGTCAATGTCAACGTCAACAAAGTCGTCAAAATCGTCACTGAAGGAGCATCAGTAACAACAGCAGCCAATGCAGTTGTTGCAGTTGTTGTAGAAGAGGTAACTGAAGTAACAAAAGTCGTTGATGTAGCAACTGAAGATGCCGTGACAGCCGAGGGCTCAGTATCAGCGGCACCCGCTGTAGAGAAAGTGAAGCTCTGATTGGGATCAGCTGGATTGCAAGGTGCTTCATCGATCAGGTTGGCTGCCGTGACGGTAAAACATGTTCCGACTGCGTTCTCAGGCGTGAGAGCGAGAGGACCGGCTGTTCCGTTGAAGGGGAAAAGTTGGGAGGTTGTTACTTGGCCGGCTGTTTTGTTGTTAGGTATTTTCTCGGTAGATAGTTAAGGGTAAATAGCTTACCCCCATCAGCTCTTCCACCGCATGAGAACATGGAAACTGTCTCTCCAGGTGCTTTTCTAGAGTCGAAGTTCATGCATGCTTGTGTCTGATGTTGATATTAGATAACATCTTTCAGTAGTAGTTGAAGAAGTGCTTACCAAAGTATTGACAACCAACATAGAATTGGCAACATTGTTATGTATTCCAGCCGTGATAACGTCCCATAATTGGCCAGTACTTCCATTACAAGGAGCAACTTGAATCGGATTTAAGTTCGCTCTATTGTCTCCGGATAATTCGTTCACATCCAGACATTGTCCAGTTGACGTCTGATACTTGTGAGCAAGATATTAATTTGACATTTGAACATGACGAACCAAAATGGGTACCGCAGAGAAAGCTCTTGTAGCAGTATTATCCCGCTGTTGTGCTTGTGCGAAAGCAGCTGCGTCGAGAGAAGCAACAGCTCTCTCTGGGAGGGTTGGAGATGCCGCATATGATCTCGTAGCTGCCAAAAGAAGAAGTGCTGAGAGAGGGACAATCATATTTATGAATGAAGGTATATATGTGAGATAAATAAATGTTGTATCTAAAAGAATAGAATGGCTGCACAGCAGATCTATAGAAAATGAATGCAATAAGAAAATTCGAATGTACAAATAGAGAATGGATATGCGATGGAAAAAAAAACTTCACCACTGAGGAATTATCCTCAGATATATACTTTTTTGGAAGGCATAATTTCCCATCATCTCTCTGGTGTAGAACTGCCGCCCATGCATCGTGTGATGATAAAATCAAACCCCATTCAAATCCAAATCCAGAACTTAAAAATGGCTCGTTTCAATCTTCTTACATAAAAGAACATTACAAAGTACCTCTTCCAAATCCTCCTAGACCCTTTCCCCCTATTTCTCACCTTGGTCCCTCGGAAGTTTGACGGCGATGAAACTCGATGCGTAGGAAATCTTCGTCCGATCGTTTTGATTATCGCCAGCAGGGGATATTGATTAGATTATTCCCCTTGCTGCCCTCGAATCTGGAATCGACCTATGAGCGGCGCAGCGGGTTTTAAGGTTGCATGCACGCACCAAGATATTGTTTGGCTTGGGATGAAATGGGAGATTGTAAGTGGGGGAAACGTTTTGTAGAGTTTGATGTTGAAACTCGGGGGTATGGGTCGGAGTCGGACGATCTGGAAATCCTTCGCAAGCTTATTTGGAGCTGTGTAGCAGCTACTGTATTGTACTGCATACGGAGTACTGAACCACTCATGTCAGGGCCAGAGCGGTGTTTCTTGTAAATGATTTTTGACCATTGTGTCAAAAGATCCACCCCGAGGAAACTATCCCCGCCTCTGCATACTTTTGGACAACTCTATAGGCCTACCTAGGCCTACTTAGACTATTCTTGCTAACTAAGGCTGAAGGTTTCAATGACTCTCTCAGATCATAGCCTCATGGTCAAAAGACAAAAGAGACAACAAACACATGGAAACTGACGAAATTCCGATAATCATCAGGTGCATGTTTCCGGGATCCACACCACCACATCTGCAACCAACTACAAACTGGCTGTCCAAAGCCCTATACCAATATTTACAATTGGAAGGGCATGTGAGTGCAGATCTTCATTGATTATTGGATACTTTATTCAGCTCGCTTCCAAAGAGCGGGGATTTGAAGCCATGCAAGACCACGTCGAGAAAGTACCACGAGTGGTACCGCTCCAGTGAGCGAGCGAGCTTACATGGAAGAAGCCGAATCTCAATGGGGAAATAGAATATTATCTGCTTATCTCTCTATTCTCTTGTCTTTCTATTTTTCTTGCTTCCTTTCCTTCAAGTCCCGCTTCAAGAAGCATATCAAAGCGCAACATGCTTGACGATATAATTCTCAAGATAACCCAATGGGATTGGAAAATCACCCTTTCAATTGCTCTTATCTCTCCATTTATCCTAACATGGATAGTCACCTCTATCAAATCAGCCATGGCTATTAGAAGCAAAAGCGATGTCAAAGCCCCTCCAATTGTCCCTTACATCATCCCTCTCTTCGGAAACCTCGTCGAATTCTCTCTAGATTACAAGAAATTCTTCTCCAAACTCATGTTTGTCTCCATTAAGCTTCCCAGCTCTATCTCCCTCTTCTATTCCCACCAAACCTTCCATAACACACTCGCAGAGAACAATTCGGCCCCACCACGCCCTCACGAATCCGCATCCTCAACAAGACCCTAACATTCATCTCCGGCCCCACCAACATCCTCACCCTCTTCCGACGCTCACGAGAACTAACCATGGATCCACTCTCCATCTTCCTCCCTTTCGGCTTTCCCATCGAATGCCGCTCTGCAATCGACGATAACACCGGAACTTCAGCTCATCCTTTAGAAGGAAGTATGAAACTGGCGCCTGATCAGAGATTCCATTATTTAAACCATTTAAATCTTACTTCTCAATTGACTGGTTCTGGATTGGATGAGCTTGTGAGGAGATTCTTGCCTTATTTCGAAGCGGAACTTGAGAGTTTGGGTATTGGGAATGAGAATGAGAATGAAAAGAATTGGGTAGAGATAGAAGATTTCTACTCATTAATCAAGAAAACCGTGTTCAACGCCACAATAAACGCATTATGTGGACCGCATCTCCTACGGTTAAATCCAGGCTTCACAAATGATTTCTGGGCTTTTGATGGGGAGGTTCTGGGGGCTTTTAAGGGCTTGCCGAAATGGTTGGTTCCGGAATTGTTTAAAGTGAGGGAGAGGATTTTGGAAGGGATTGAGAAATGGCATGTGTTTGCGAGGGAGAATTTTCATGTGCATGGGAATGGGGATGTGCATGCTAAGGAAGTAGAGAATGGGGAGAAAGAGGTGATGTGGGAAGAGTTTTATGGGACTAAGTTGATGCGGATGAGGACGGAGGAGTTAGGGCGTGTGAAGGGGATGAATGCGAGGGCCATGGCCGCTACGGATCTAGCAATTATTTGGGGGTTGGTTACTTTTCTTGTTGATTCCTTACACCTTCAAATGGATTTGGCTGATAGCTATTTAGTGCGAATGCAAATGTCGTACCCATCATTGGGTATTACATCCTCGATCTCCTCGTCTGCCCTGTAAGTCGTCGATCTCTCGAAGTGTTTTTCAATCTTTTAGTGGCCCTGGGTAGTAAATGTCTCAGGAAATCTCAGGCAGTGAGGATTTAAGTGCTTCATGCCTTATGAAACATCATACTCCCCCCTCCTTATCCCACTCCCTCCTAACATGGCACTATTAACACCTCAACCCCCCTTGCAGGAACTTCTCGCCTCCGTCCGTCATGAAATATCCCTCTCTACCACCCTAACGACCCCTCGCGCCCTCAACCTCCCCTCTCTTCTTAATAACCCCCTCCTCCAGTCTATCTGGTCCGAAGAACTGCGCTTACGAATCTCCGTCATGATCCTCCGTTCCCCTGTGTACTCCAATTTCAGCATCGGCTCTTATGTCTTCCCTGCAGGAGAAAACATCATTGCTTCTTCTTGGCATGAACATCGAGATAGGAGTGTATGGAATGAAGGGGAAAGGGGGGAACACAGTGTTGATGAATTTTGGGCAGAGAGGTTCTTGCGAGTCAAGGGTGGGGTATTTAACGGGCCAGGGAAAAGTTTTGGGGGGAAAGGAGAAGGTGAGGGTGAGGAGGTGGTATATACGACAGAGGGGGTTAATGGATCGTTTATTCCGTTTGGTGGTGGCTCGCATATCTGTTCGGGGAGGTTTTATGCTAAAGCGGAGGCGTTGGGGGCCATTGCTATGTTGTTGAATAAGTTTGATATCGAATTGTTGGATAAGAATTCGACAAAGATAAATGAGTTGGTCTTTTCATTTGATAGTGTTGTCGGTTTGCTTGCTAATAAGCTTTTGTAGGCCGCCTTTAGGCAAGTATGCGGTGAGAATGAGGAGGAGAGGGGAGGTTTAAATGTGCTCTTGGGTTCAAGGAATAGTTGCTTATAGACGTGGCTGTCAAGGGGGGCGGGGTGTTCTGGAAGGAGGGCATATCGTAAGAGTTACAATTCTTATTATAGGTAAACACTGGCTCGTCTGATTCTTTTGAAAGGTGAGTTTTAATAATCTAGTATGCAAACCCTTTTCTCGGGCAAGAGATTAAAGTGGTTAATTCAATACGGTATTGCGATGTTCTCCGATCTTCTTTATACTGCTCTAATAATATGGTTCGTATTCTATTTCCTTCGCTGAGGGCATTAGACTTCTAGCTTCTAGCGCATTCGTGAACGAATCCCAAGAAAAGGGGCAACCTAGGTGAGAAGTCCAGAAACCATCTTATTCTTAATAGGGAGTACAGTGAAAGAAATGCCGTACGGATTGGACTTGGACCTTTTTTTTTTAAGCTATCCAAGTCTAGTCTTTTGGATATATTCAAGTAAGGAATCTTGAATAGCAAGTCCCGTTCAAAGTCCAACCCATTCCTTGGTATGGGTAAGGTGGCTCATTCCCGCCGAGTATTTGTATGAATCTGGAGAGTTTCGCAAATAAGGTTAATTCAAACTTAAATCCAACTTCACGCACTTAAAGATCTTTCAGGATAAAGTATGCGGAGTGCGCCTTTTCAGGCCTTGTATTTGTGAAGTCAACCTTTCACTTGGTCTTGAGTTGGGATGTTATTTTATTTTAAGTATAGCGAGCTTCTACTATAATATTGAGAATGTTGGAATTCCAACTCGTTCTCTTTGCGCTGGAAGAATAAGAGTTGAAGATCGAGTAAGTAGCATTCTCGGTCGTTTAAAGCTTGCTAGGATTTTAATCATGATTCTCATAACCATTCGTTGTCGACAATATAGGGGAACCGTTCTAACCTTGCCTAATAGCTGTAAATTCCGGTCTATCCATCCCACACTTCTCCACAACTTCCCCCCCTCTACCATCCCACTGTTTCATTCTTCTTCTTCTTCTTCTTCTATCATCCTCTTCACCTCATACCAATTAAACCAAACTCTCCACGCACCTACAAAACCCCTCAAAACCCACACCCAGCAGACCGTTGTTTCTCCAAACGTAATTGTTCCTCGACGACTTGGCTTACTATCACTGGAGGTCTTGAAACCCCTTTAAACGACACCTTAAGAGATCTGGATTTATCAGATGGATGTGGCACCTCGACCTCTGGATGTTGAAAACCATCATCATCTTCCATCATGAAATCAGACTTTGTGAAATCCCCAGTGAGCTGTTGACAAAATCTATTGATCCATTGCGAGTGATCATCTGTACGAGATAGGCTCGATATGGGTTGAAAGTAGGGATCATCGTTAGGCGCGAACAATGGCCGGCTGATCGGACTGACATCTTTTCGGACTTCTGCGGGCTCTTTTGGAATTCGGGGTTTTAATGTGATCAGTGTCGGTTCATTTGTCAAGGCTTGAGCTTTCGGAAAACAGTATTGACCTCTAGGTGGTATGATTTCATCTGTTTCTCTTCCTACAATGAAAATCAAATGTTCCAATTTCGTGAAGCGTTGAAAGGGCCAAAGCCAGTCGTACTCTTGTCCCCTGAGTGAGGGATCGTTACGATCATCGAATATCCGGGCAGGATGGCCTAGTCCGATGGCGAGAGACAAAATCTGGGATGAAGCATCGTTATCCATCAGAAATGTAGCATCCGTGTGTAAAACGTTGAATGTCTTAGAAAACAACGTCTTGAAAGTGCGGAATCGGTGTGAATCTACCATTGATAACGGTATCTGTTGCCGAGGATGGATAGGTCTGAATAGAATTTGTGAACAATATATTACATCTAGTTCCAAATTAACTCTTATGGCTTTTGCGACAGCAAAAGTTTTAGAGTGGAAGTTTTTGTAGATACGCCGAGCCTCCTGTCGGGACTCGCGGCACACATGAAATGTAACTGGTAGAGCCTTGTAGCTAGTCCAGCTATCCGTGACTGTTTGAGAAAATGGGTCGGGTTGAAATGGCAAAGAGACCTTCATTTGAGGATAAACATCGACTAGACGGGGCTGAAAGGTAAGACACCAGATCTTGAATCTTATTTCAAGGGGCAGTCTAGAAAAGTAAGAAGGCTGGGAATCCATTGTAGATATTGGAGATGCGGCCAGAAAATTGACTCTCGGAGTTGAACTTCGAAGTTTGAAGCTGCGTGGCAGGGAACCATTTGCAGAGTTAGTATTGTAGAGTGAGTTGTGGATGAGTAGAGAGAGAGACTTTGAGAAGTTACCGAATTGGACTTACCGGGGGTACTTGCCTTGCTTCGGGTAAGTGGTTTATATATATATATATATATATATATAAGCAGGGGGAACATGGCCGGCGGCGGCGCTAAAAGAAAGTTAACTAAGGGCACGTCATTGAAAACTACAGAAAGCTACCTTCATAAACACAACTCTAATACTCTATGCGATCGAGCAAGGCATTTATTAGATGCCCAGACAACATATTGGTTATACCCCCTCTTCTTCTATGGCTCTCAATTACCACAATAAACTCTAATCCAGCCAACCCGAGACAATGGCATCTGCCGGCGAGAACACACCACTCCTGGCACCAAGCCCATCCGATGGCCCTAAGAAGCAGACCCGAAATGTGACCTTCAATCCCAATCCCAATATCATTAGGATTGACAGTACGACACCTTCATCGCCCTCCAAAGTCGTATCACAACCCTCGGCAGTCCTCTCATCCCATGCCCCTCCCTTAGGTGTGACGCCGGGCCACCAACCGATGCTCTCGTCCCTCAATAGCAAACTCCGCCGTCGAAACAGCTATGGCTCTCCTCTCCCCATCACTACTTCCAATCCGGGCTCCAAAATCGGTCCTCAGAGAACAACTAAGAATGTGCAAAAGCTAAAGCTTCTTCCCAATCCCGAGTTTGGAGATGATGGCCCCGATGAGGAAAGTGGGAGGGATGTTTACAGTCAATATACACGGATTAAAGACCCTACTGCCAGAAGAGACGCTGCGCGTTTGGGAAAGGCGGATCGAGATCGTTTGCCTAGGGTTACGGCGTATTGCACGGCGAATAAATACCAGATGGAGAGCTTGATGCGGTTTTTGAAAGGGAGAGGGAAGACGAAAGGCGCCAATCCGAAACTATTCGACGAATGTATTTATACACCTTACAATTATGATCGAAGCATGAATATACATTCGGACCGGTTTGTGGAGGTTCAGAGTAATCCGTTGTCGATGCGGGAGAGGAGACATTCGGATTCGGCGATTGAGGTCGAGGAGAACAAACAGCTTCGGAGGGAAGATCTTATTGATTTACATACGGAAATGGGGGATATTGCGCTCAGTAATGGCGAGCTAGAATCTATGTCTTCTTCCCAGTATTCCACTGTCGGCTCCCATACTCTCGAGGATTCCTCTCCTTTATCCCCTTCAACACCTAATCCCGACTTCGACATCAAAGTGCACACGCCGGAAATTTTTCTTTTTGATTACGGCGTTGTTGTTATCTGGGGCATGTCTTTACAACATGAAAAGCGGTTTTTGAAGGAGATAGAGAAATTCGAGAGCGAGAAATTGGCAACGAATGATGTGGAGACGGAGTGCTTCAATTTTTATTATACGAGGGAGTATCAGGCGAGGATTTATAATGATTTCATTACGCTGCGGGAGAAAAATAATTATATGACCAAGTTGGCTATCAGTCATGCGCTGGCGCAGAGCGTTAAGGTATTTCTTCTCTTTCTCAAATTACTATCTCTGTCTAGAAAGGAGAAAACTCATGATATGGACAGACCTCCCTCTTTGAAGAACTAGTAGATAACACGATCGAAACCTGCAAAGACATACCGACCTCGATTGCGCTGACGGGAACCATCGCCCTGTCACGGAAAGAAATCAACATGCAAATCGGGGAACTCTTCATCCTTCGAATCAACATTCATCTCAATGGATCTGTCTTAGATACGCCAGAATTATTCTGGGTAGAACCGCAGTTGGAGCCGATTTATGCGGCGGTGAGAAGTTATCTGGAAATTGATCCGAGAGTGGCACTGTTGAATGAAAGGTTGAATGTTATTGCCGATTTGTTGCAGGTTCTTAAAGATCAGTTGAGTCATAGACATGGCGAGAAATTGGAGTGGGTTGGTGAGTTGTGTTCTCCTCTTTCCTCTTTTTGTCAGTTTACTAGGCTAGGAGCTAATGTGAAAAAAGTTATCGTTCTCATTGCAGTAGAAATCCTAGTAGCAATCCTCAATATCATTGTTGACTTGTCGGCTGGGGATTAGATAGGCAGACAGGAAATGAGCAGAAAGGGAAGGGGGAGGGAAGGGGAGGGAAGGGGAGGGAAGGGAAGGGATAGGGGGTAGGGCGGGAGGAGGGCTCATTTGTATATATCTTTGAATTTTGTGTATACCTCCTCATGATCAATCATTAAAAGTAAAGCATGGCGTTCTTTGGGTTGAAGCGAAGTGGAAAATTGCATACCGAGGGAGGGACCTCTTTTATTTGTTTGGTTTGAATTGGCTATGCATTGCTAGTCAGATGAGATCAAAATGAGATCAAAATGAAATCAAAATAAAGATTCAGAAGTTTAAGAGCTATGTGACCTTGGTGATGGCCATAATAGATAGCAAGAACTTCCCGGTTGGTATTGCAAAGACTTATATTAGGGTTTTCTTCTTACTTATTCTGCTTGCTTGAATTTTCCCCGCCTACCTGTAAAATGCTTGTTGGTACACATAATAAAATCGAAGGAGAAAAAAAGGCTTTTCTAGCAATGAAAAAAACGCGCGCTGCTGTACGCCGAACCTGAACGCCGTATCTTCATTGCATAATCATATCCCTTCCCTTCCTCCCAAAACCACTATTCCCTTTCTCATGCCTAAGCACGATTCACAGCCGTGAACCCACCTCCTCCGCCACCGCCAACACTAACACTTACCTCTTCCCCTTCCTCACCCATCTCAACATCATCATCCACCCTCGGCGTATTTTCCTCGCCCTCAAAACCACCCTGTCTCATCACACTACCTGCACTTCCACTCGCACTGCCACCGACAACAGCACCATTATCCTTCTCGGCTTCCCATCCTCTCTTCAGAATATCCCATCTCAACGTATATTCCCTCTGTTCCTCGGCCTGCATCCTCTGCCATTCCTCTGCTAAAGCCCGCTCTACATCAAAATGGCCCTCTAAAGCCCCCTGGTGATTCGCAATCAACAGCTCTCCTCTTCTGTCTTGACAGAATAACTCATAAGGAGATTTCGGACGACGAGGGGGAGGAGATGCGGAAGCAGGAGGATGAGAGCGTCCACCACCGCCGTTGGACGAGGAATTCGGTAAAGGTCGTTTGCCGGTTGGAGGGACAGAGGCGTCTGGGTGGGTGTGTGAGAAGGTGTCGGAGGAGGGGGAGAGGGTTACGGGTCCGGCTTGGATGAATGTGCTGCCTGGACGGCTGTCACCGAGGTTGGTCAGAAAGGAGGGTTTACGGTGGCCGCGTTTGGTGCGGAGGGGCTTTTCTTTGGGCTGGGAAATTTCATTTATTATTAGCTTGACTATGGACTTTGATTTTGATGTGAAGAAAGGGAAAAGGAAAGGGAGGGAAAGGACATACAGTAGGAGGAGGAGAAGGACTTCCTTCTGAGTCTTCAACATTGGTGCTAGTTCGTCTAGCAAGTTGTTCGAGGAGGAATGAGCGCTCTAATCGTGATTTCTCAATGATTCGCTGGAGGCGCACAAGACGGACGCGCGAAATGTCGTTGGTTTCTTCGATTTCGTTCATGCGCTGCTTGAGTTGCATGCATTTTCGGCGATAGGCTTCTTCGACTGTGGGGGGGAGAGTTGGGGGGATGGCTTTGGAGTGACCGTTGGATGTCATTGCGTTTATTTGTCTGTTTGCTTTTTCTAGTGTTGAGGGTTGATGTCAGGAGGAAGAATGTGTGCGAAGTAATTGAAAGATGCGTGCTTGAAAGGAGAAAGTGTGGGAAGTTCTGACCGTTTTAAAAGATGAGACTCGAAAGATAATTCAGCTCCGAAAATTTATGGGAGCTGTGTAGTGAGAAATGGAAAATGAAGTTATCCAAACACATGGTGTTTGGATTATTGATGCCTTAACAGCCTTAAAATTATCACGTCAAAATTTTGATAACCGACCCGACGCGTTCATCGAAGAAATATTCTCAACCAGAAAATCAACCACACTACCAGCTATCAAATTTTCAAGATGTCTCTAAATATTCCAAGTGCGCCAAATGCCAACTTGTTCAAGCAAGGTTATCAAAAGTAAAGCCTCTTCCCAAATCTCCTGTAGAAGCAGCTGCTAACTTTTTCCCAAAGCTACGAATCTGAAGATGGAGCCGTTATTCGAAATATCGATGCCTGCCGTACGATTGCTTCAACTGTGCAAACATCGTTAGGACCATACGGACGCAATAAAATCGTCATCAACCATCTGCAGAAAATGATCTTAACATCCGATGCTGCCACCATTTTGCGAGAACTCGATGTCGTGCACCCAGCAGCAAAACTTGTCGTAATGGCAAGTCAGCAGCAAGAAGCTGAGATGGGAGATGCTACAAATCTAGTTATTGTCCTAGCAGGAGAGCTGCTCAAGAAAGCAGAGGAACTTCTACGAATGGGTTTAAAGACTAGTGATATTATAACTGGGTTCGAGCGTGCACAGAATATTGCTTTGGAGGAGTTAGAGAAATTGGTTGTGGATAAAGTGGAGGATATTCGATCGCAGCCAGAACTCAGTAAGGCTATTCGAACAGTTATTGCTAGCAAACAAAGCGGCAGTGAGGATTTCCTGGCAGGTCTGGTTGCCGCAGCTGTTTTGGCTGTGCTTCCAAAGAACCCTATCAATTTCAATGTGGATAATATTCGTGTGGTCAAGATTATGGGTGGTAGCTTGGAACAAAGCAGAGTTGTAAAAGGTATGGTTTTTGGTCGTGAACCTGATGGATCAGTCAAGAAGGCTGTGAGAGCGAAAGTCGGTGTATACTCGTGCCCGATCGATATTAGCCAGACGGAGACGAAGGGGACGGTTCTACTGCACAATGCGAAAGAGATGTTAAATTTCACTAAAGGAGAGGAAACCCAGCTCGAGTCTGCAGTCAAGGAGCTTTACGATTCAGGTCTCCGAGTCGTTGTTGCTGGTGCGACGGTGGGCGAACTTGCCATGCATTACCTCAACCGTTTTGGCATCTTGGTCATCCGAATTTTGAGCAAATTTGAATTGAGAAGATTATGCAGAGTTGTTGGAGCTACACCACTGGCAAGATTTGGAGCACCAATGCCTGATGAGATGGGAAGTGTTGATATTGTGGAGACTCTTGAGATTGGAGGAGATCGAGTGACAGTATTCAGACAAGAGAACGAGGCTACGAGAACCGCTACTCTTGTCATTCGAGGTGCCACTCAAAATCATCTCGATGATATTGAGCGTGCTATTGATGATGGTGTTAACGTTGTGAAGGCCATCACTCGGGATCCACGACTTGTACCTGGTGCTGGAGCTACAGAACTGCAGTTAGTTGAGAGGATACAGGCTATTGGTGACAAGACTCCTGGTTTGATCCAATACTCTATCAGAAAATATGGAGAGGCTTTTGAGGTTATTCCCAGAATTTTGGCAGAGAGTGCTGGCCTTGATGCTACAGAAGTACTAAGTAGATTATACACTGCTCACCACAAGCATGATGATTGGACCACTGGTGTTGACATTGAGGTATGTGAATGAATATTGAACTTTGAACCATGCTAACCCTCTCATAGAACGAAGACGGCACCGGAACCCTTGATGCAAAAGACGAAGGGATCCTAGATCTCATGATCTCCAAAAGCTGGGCAGTCAAACTTGCCACTGAAGCTGCACGAACTGTTCTCTCTGTTGATCAAATCATTGTTGCCCGTCAAGCAGGTGGACCGAAACCACCTGGCCCTAACCCTGTGAGTTATCCTCCTTCTTTTCAGACCTACATTTACTGACGATTATAGAACTGGGATGAGGATTAGATACTTTAGAGGCGCTGGAAAATGTATTATACCAAGTCTTCTACAATTATAATGAAAGATTTTTGAGACTATCCCTACATTATTGGTTTTCGCTGCTTGAAAGTGTTTTATGCTGCCGTTCTATACAATACAAAGAGTTTTTGTGCCTCTCGAGGTTTTGTAGGCTAGCAACTAGTGCTCTTTGGCTCTGCTTCTCGTAACCCTCTAGGTATTTCTCTATTTCTAAGTAACGCTTTTGTTTCTGAGAAATGTCTTTCACTTCCGGGAGGTATCCTCTAGTCTAGTCTTGACTACTAAAATAAGCGCACCACTTATCCTTATTTAGCTAAAGAAAACATAATCATAATAATGATTCGAACTTGCTATGACGACTATCTAGAGTGCTTGGTAGGACTATAAAATGTTAAGGAACCCTTCTTTCCCTTTTCCTCTCCCTGTGCCTATCCCACATTAAATCAGGTAACCTACACCACTACCTGCCTTCCGTTCGGAAAAATGTATCCACACATCTTCTCCAATTTTAAAAAAAATCTTCGTTGCCTAGATCTACGAGGAGGGCTAGCAAGTGCATAAATTCTCCGTCAATGACGAAACGCAACAACTTGAGAAGGAAGACGAATCGGTTTTAATTGAGGGAATAAAAGGCTTAAAAGGGGTTTCGTTAGGTCAAGATCTCATAGCCCTATCATGTCTATTCTGTCTCGCTGGTGGGGGATCTGAACTCCTATATTCCGGTCTTAATGATCAAGTCCTTGATCCATCTCCAAGATCGAAAGCTGGAGTGAGTCGCGACTGATGCTCAGGCTCACGCTGTTGACTTTCCGTCATTTTTGAGGTGCCACTAGAAATTGCTCAGTCCTTCCGGTCTAGGTGTTGCAGATGGGAGTATTCAAAGATGCTGTGTCAGTAGCAGTAGCAGCTATTTGGATCTCCTCCATTGATAATCTGCTCATCCTATGTCTTTTCTAACGGTATCTCCTTTTCCATATCCGAAGATTGATACTTGCCATCTCACTAAAACTTTTGTGATCAACACGTCTCCTTGAATTCGTAAAAATAATCACTCACCGAATGTGAATCTTCCACACCTTACCACAAGTACATCCAAAATCCACTGCCAATCCCTAGTTTCTTCAACAGCACCTGCCAATCCGCATATTCCTTCGATCCCTCCTCATATTTCTTGAACGGATTATTAAAAGTCATCGAATTCGAAGCAAACTTCCTTCACAACAATCAATCTGACCAAATAGACGGCCACTCAAGCGGATAATTATTCCGAATATCATCCATGCATCTATTTTGAAACGCAGGAATCCCAAACAAAATGGCCCGCTATCTATAAATCTTCACACAGAAAATTCGTTCCCATTGGGTCATTTTGGACGCCTAGGAAAGAGCCAGGGGAGGATCTCGGGAAAGACTTCGTCTTTGATGGAGGCCAGATATACTTTGGTGCCTTCTTTATATTAGTCTTCTAGAAACCGGCGCTTAAGCAGGGGGGAATGGAGCCTGATGAGGTCTTTGTGGATGGAGAAGATTTGTTTTAAGGTTCCGAGCAACTGGGACGGAAAAGGGAATGAGCCATATACCGCAGTAAGGGAATGATAAGATACCATTAGCTAAAGGTAAGTTAAAGTTTAACTGTCCAATAGATGAGTAATCTATATCAGAATTATACACCGTACTATCGTGTAATCCAATTGCTACAATAAATGTTAGAGATTCTTGTATGTATATTTAGATACCTGTAAAGGGTTGAACCCTTGCTGAGGCTCAGGCGTGGCCTGAGCAATTCGTTATAACTTAAGTGACTTGCGGATGAGCCACATCTTACCAGGATGATCTGCAGATCTATATTGGCATGGTGACAACCCGTAGATATAGGTGGCCGTCTGCCCCTATCTTTATTCTTGATCTTTATTCAAACCTTTTATATAGTTTAATACTAGACCTTGTTTACGAACGCCAGTTCCATCAAGCCCGTCACAGTACCCGCTTGTTGAGCAGCTAGCTTGGCTATAAGTCTTCTGGTGATAGGTTGGAAAAGCCCACAGAGGACTCTCTCTAGCTATCTTGATGACTTTGGACGCTGTATTGCTTGAGATACTAAACTCATTGAATTTGTTCACATGCCGATAATTCAATGCTTTAACTTTTG
Source organism: Chlorencoelia australis (assembly GCA_003988815.1). Taxonomy (NCBI): domain Eukaryota; kingdom Fungi; phylum Ascomycota; class Leotiomycetes; order Helotiales; family Cenangiaceae; genus Chlorencoelia; species Chlorencoelia australis. Next base: position 66,253 of record QYAN01000038.1, on the reverse strand, counting down.
ATCTGTTCTTAGGACCGAAAACCACCTATTTCCACACTAACCATATTTGGCTAGAGGGCTCGCTAGACGGATAGGAGGCTAGTGCACGGACTCGAGAACCCCTGGCCTGCGCCTGGGGTAACTTGATGACGTAATGCATTTCTTAAGACGACAACGACTTTCCATTGAAACAGCATTTTCAAGTGCTGTATTAATTCATGACTCAATCGCAAATAACTTTCTAGACGGAGGATTCGGCTCAGGGACCGAAATAAAGATATAATGGCGACCATTTACAACAGCCAACTTGTACAACGGCCGCTCTTCTTACTAATGACCTACTGACACCTAACAGGACGCCTACTCTCTCTACCACAAAACCATCGAAGAGCAATCCCCTTCTGATCAAAGCGGACCAATCCTCCCGGCATTAGGCCATGCAATCTCCGGGTCTGTAGGCACCGCTATCTCCAACCTCTGCATATATCCCCTTGACCTCGTAATCACCCGTCTACAAGTCCAGCGCTCCCTCCGCGCATCCTCTTCAACTCCCGATTCCGGCGAATACACCGGAGTCCTTGATGCTTTCTCCCAAATATACCACAAAGAAGGAGGAATCGCCGCTTTCTACAGCGGGATTCTACAAGATACCGGGAAGAGCATTGCAGATGCCTTCCTCTTCTTCTTATTTTACAATTATCTCCGAATAAAACGATTAAATGGACATAATAATTTGCCAGTTATTGATGAATTGGCTGTTGGCGCCTTAGCAGGAGCGTGTTCCAAATTTTTCACTACGCCAATTGCGAACGTCGTTGTTCGGAAACAGACTTCTTCTATGCTTTCCGCTCGTTCCCCAACTGATTCTTCCTCTTCTTCCTCTCCCAGCGTAGCGCTCATCGCGCAATCAATCCGTGGAGAGAAAGGAATAGCCGGTTTCTGGTCTGGATATTCTGCTTCTTTAGTCCTGACTTTAAATCCGTCTCTCACATTTTTCCTCTTTGAAACTTTCAAACGAACTTTTCTTCCACGCTCAAAACGCGATGATCCAGGTGCCAAAATCACATTTTTACTAGCGGCCTGCAGTAAAGCCATCGCTTCAACAATAACCTACCCTTTCTCACTAACCAAAGCCCGAGCACAAGCATCTTCCAAATCAACTATCTCCCTCTCAACCACATCCGATATAAAATCCAAACTCAAATCCGTTGATTCCGTCGCATCAGTCGAAAAAGCAGGTAGTGATGTAGAGAAATTAGCGAAGAGAACGACGGTTTTTCATGCGGTGATGAAAATTTATAGGGAAGAGGGTATAAGCGCTTTATACGAAGGAGTTTGGGGAGAGATACTCAAGGGGTTTTTGAGTCATGGGATGACGATGATTGTTAAAGAGGAGATTCATAAGTTTGTTATTCGGATGTATTTTTGGGTGTTGAAGAAGTTGGATAGGTTTCCAAGTAAGGAGGAATTGGAGGGACGAGCGGGGAAGAAAATTGGTGAGGTGCTTGAGGGTGCGAGAGTTGGGTTGGGTGATGTGGTTAGCGCCACGAGGCAAGGAGTTGAGGGTGTCGTTGAGAAAGGGAAGGAGGGTGTGGGGTTGATGGGGGAGAGGATGAGTAATGTGATAGGTGATGCGAGTCAAGATATGGAAGTTGGTGAGAGACTAAGTGTTGTAGGGAATAATTCCGTGGAAGCAACGAAGAACGCTGAGGACTTCATGAGTAAGGAAGCGGGTCATTTGTTGGGAAATGCACAAGAGCAGCTGGGTGGGAAGGTTGATAATTTGGTAAAAGAGATTAAGAAGAAATAAGGGGCTGTATGATATACCAGGAACGGGTTTTGATAATAGTTGGAAAATTCATTATTTTTTAGAAATGTTGTATAGGCGAAGACAGGCGAAGGAAATATGCGACAGTGTTGCTCGTGGTCCAGGTAATACCACGATAAATGGCTATTGTCTTTCAAGATGAAATGCTCAGGATTAAAATCTAGAGTGTCGAGATTGTAATTAATATATAACTTCAGGGTTGGCGGCTAGGTATACCTTTATTTACGCTATTCTCCTGATCCCTTCTATTCTTAACTTCGACTTGTCATACCATTCACTAGCATTACTTCAACCTTGTTAGTTTTGAACAACAATATAGCAAGTATTTCATAAACTTTTCCAGCTTTTCCTCCTCCCGATTAAGTAAAACTTTAAGGGAAAATAAAAATATCAATTTGTTAGATTTGGTCAAGTAACGTATAAAAAAGCCAACAAAGGCATCTCAAAGCTTATTAATTCGTTTTATCAAAGCATTTAGTATTTAGAAATTTAGAGATAGTTAATTTACTATTTTTAAGTGAAAATGTCGATTCATGCGTGCACAACAAGGCTTAGCTGGAATATTGAACCTCTCCCAACATTACACCTCCATCGCACTATATCACATGCATGTTTACTTCAGGACAGAAAAATTGCTGGCGCTTTGAAGGTATATCAAAAGCTATTCTTAGTATGAAGAAGTTAAAAGTTGAGTGTAAATAAGTACAATGACATCTTTTCTTGAGATTCTAGATAATACCAAAGTATTACAACTAACCGCCAACCGAAAAAAGTTAATACGAGCCCAAGAAATCATGCTTCCTTACAACACAGAGTCACTAGAAATTCTATCACTACAATGAAAACAGTGAAATAATTTGCAACAGCCATCGCCGAGTCTTTGAGTTGTACCTAACTTTTCTAAGATCCTCCGTACCGCAGGACTAGCCGGGAATGTGAAGGGGCTTCATTAGGAAGTTGAATGCGACAATTACCATATGTCCAGCATCAACGACCACGATTTCTGTTTCCAAAACAAGAAACAGTCGTCGTTTTCCCTCCTAGTATAAGTTTATCTCTAAACTCGCACCTTCGCTGATACCCATACTCTCGAGACAGTATACCAGAGAGCATATCCTTACCGAGCCTTTCTATAGTTTTAGGGGCTCGCCAAGTGATCGACTCAGCACAGAACTAGGGATGGAGCCAATCTCTTGCTGCGTGTAGCAATCTTGGAGCGTTGTTAAAAATGATATAATAATTTCGGAGCTGTCGCCAATCCTCCCCGGATCCCTAACTAGAATAAATGCCTACGCACCGCCAACGACTTCTACAAAACCATCCTATTCGTCTTCTTCAGATGCCTTTGTACTCTCAAGACAGAGTGAGGCAAGTGGTATGATTTTTCCACCTCTTACCCACACAAATATCTTCCCAAATCCCATCACATCTCATCCGCCCAACGCAGCCTCCAGGTCGGCAACGATCGGCCACAACAACTGATCCTAAGCCTTATCAAGTAGCTAGAAACAGGAACCATCCCATCCTTTGCTCGCGTGTCTCGCTGTACCCAATCAGGCTTTAAGTACAACATCTTTCATACCCATTCAAAGACCTCTTGCGCTTCATCCCTCAATCTTCCTCGAATTCCTGCTGGACTGATACGAGTCCTCCTATCAATGCACAGCTATGGCATAGTTTTGAAACCCGACCATCTTTCCATGCACTATGCTCCATTTATTTGATAAAACAAATATAACTTTAATCTTCTAGCTTCTAGATCAGGTTATTAAAATGACTAATGAGAAGAGAGAAGAGAGGTCCTTCCCCCCTTTTTTTACTTTCCTTTCCAGGCGAAAAACGAGAAAGGTAAAGGGGAAGGGGAAAGGGGGGAAAGGAAAAGGGGAAATTACAAGGAAATTACAGGTGCAAAAAGGGTGCTACATGATCGGAAGGAGAGAAAGGAGATGTTGCGGAAAAGAGGAAAAGAGGAAAGAGATTACAGGGGGGGGTGAGATTCTACAGATTTGGATTTTGTACTTAGGGGTGAAGTCTAGTAATTATAGATCTATAGGGGGGCTAAGAGGGGGGAATGAAAATAGATATGAGGGATATTCTAGACACATTCTACGAATCTAGCAGGGAATTTTAGGGGTTTTTTAATGCTGATATGATGAAAGGGGGGAAAGTGAAAATATTCCGTGATGAATATTGTGAGGAGAGAGGATAATTTGAGGAATGAGGGAAGAAGAGCAAGAAGGGGAAAGGAAAAGAGGAAAATGAGAATGTGATCTTAGATCCCGGGGGTTTGAAGAGTTAGTAAGAGGAGTAATTGATGTATAGCAACCATCTTAGTCGTAATATTTAATTCGATTCCACCTCTTTTCTCTATCTTATCCTTAGGCTTTTTTTAAAGAAAAAATTGGGTGCAGTAGGCTTTAGTCGCTATTTAATTTGCCTTTTCGTTTGAGTTGGAATTTATTGGGTTTTCCCGGTTTGTTGGGTGTGGGGATGTATTTAAATTTTCGATAATGTTTAAATTAATCTTGTTTCTTTCCTATTGTTTGGTATTGATGGGTATTTTGTTTTGGTATTCCCAGTGCTGATAAAGTTATGGTATTCTAGATTGGTTTAGGGAAGTTTGTGATGGTGATTGGTGAATGTATGGTAGATAAAATGTAATGAGGAGCCTGGTATATGACAAACATGTAAATGTAAACAGTAAACAGCAAAAGGAGCAAGCAAACGGGACGTAAATCAAAATCCTCTCGACAGATGCATAGACATTTATTGAAGAGGTAACGGGAAAGATAGGAAATGGAGTGCAGTAAATGATGAAATATTATATAACAGGGAAGGGAGGCAAGACGAGCCTCCGTTTACCCAAAATCCTGTAAAGAACCTGACTAGGAACGACAAGATGAGGGTGTTAAATCAATACCCGGAGATGAGCAGAGGGTAGCGCAGACAAGAAAAAAGATGACTGCGCAGTTGCAACGAGGCATAAAAGCAAGAAGACCGACAAAACAAGCAAGGAAACGAACCAGATCTTCTGATATACTGCGCAAGTGGTATGAATAGGAAAATAAGTGTATAGAGTCGGGCTGAAACGCAATGGAAATGATCTACAAAGAACAATAGAAGGAAGTCAGAGGAATAAGTGCAGTATAAGCAGAAAGGATATATTTCTGTATAATCTGTGAGTAACTTTCTCGGTGTGGATGAAACAGAAAGATGTCTTAGAAGAAGCTGGACCATGAACTACTCCGGTATGATAACTTGAGCGATTTTCGGAAGAGATTAATGGATGCAAAGGAGGAACATAGAGTAAAAACCATCGGAAATGACAGAGGGGAGCCAAAGGGAGAGATCGGAAGAAAAAGCAAAGGGGGATGGAGGGAAGGGAAGGCAGCCCCCCGGAAAGAGAAAGGAAGAGGACAGAGGATGCTGTCGTGTTCTCTCTCAGTGAAAAAGATTCAGCTCTCATTATATAAGAGAAAACATCGTCACTTGACATGGTCAAAATACAAGCCACTTGAAAATTCTTCTTCGGCTTAGACCTGAGGTAAGGAAGAGTTGAGATCGGAACAGGCAACAGACTAGCCGCAGCGGGCCAACTCAGCCATCATGTTGGTATCGAAGCATGCCTAATACGTTTCAGATATCCCTGAACCGGCCATTCAGTTTGTTGCTATTCCTAATAGAAACAAGGTCTTTTTATAAGCCTAGGTCACTCATTTATCTCTTACCCTTGTATGAGCGTTTATTTATTGAATGAAGGCATTTTTGCCGATGCGCTTGTGGCGGCACAGCCATTCGACCTGAAGGCGCACTTGCGATTTGTAACCAACATCCATCACCCAGAACCCCATTGTTTGGATGTTGGGAGGAAGAAGAGCTCGCGAGAGTATTATAATAAGTATTATTATACGAAGTTCGCCTAATATTGGGATGAGAGTCTGCCGCCTGTGGATGAAGTTCTTCAGCTCATGCACGTTAGGCACACCGCTGAATGACTCTGTCGCTAGATCCACGGCGATGAAAATGATGTCCTTCTAATTTCCTGCCTATGCCAGCTGCACGCCAGTCTTCCACGAGTTGTTTGCCCCTATTAGGCTCCCTTCCCAATGGCTTGACATGACACCCTAATAGCTCCTCTGGAAACTTCATATACCACTCACGTAACGGGTTTTCTGCAGGGTGTTGTCATGCTTCTTTCTGATTATTAGTTGGTTTGTGATGGGATTGCTTCTTTCACATGGCAAACTTGGAATTTGGGCTCTCAGGCGATGTTAGTTGGGTTGGGTTATGGGGACCTAGGTCGAGGCCTGTTCGCTCAGTGATGGATTTCAAAATCGCTCTATATTGACGCCTCGTAGCGCTCCAGTAGAGTGCTTTGAAATTCAAGAGGATGGGAATGGAGGCCTTAAGGTTGACCTTGTTGGAAAGTCGAGAACTTGATAAGAAGGCAGTTTGCTAAATGTAGCCGAAGCTTAAACATACTTTCGTTAGCTATCCATTCCATTTTTTTCACCTGTCCGATTCTCCGTCTCGTTTACACGTTTTAAGTTTGCTTCGCCGGTCGTTCAGGTGGTCTTTTTTGGTCTCCCGTTTGACTCTTCGGTCAAGTGCTGTGTTTCCCCATTTTACGATCTTGCCCAATCTGTCGACCGACGAGGAGTCAAGCACTGATCTAATTTGCGAGGGGTACTTACTAGATCATTTGCTGGGTGTTGCCGGCGTACTTTAATATCAAACTCCTCAGTCAGCAGGTTTGTAGGCCGATTAAGTCTTGAGGCGATAGCTTTGAACAAGATCTTTGGTATTCAGTTCATTACATTCAAAATATACGATCTCTATCTCTATCTCTAAGCACGCCTCCCTATCTCTTGCTGTTCAGTACTTATCACTTCACCATGAACCAAAGTCAGACTTTTCTCGGGGCCCTTCCTCTGGTCTCCACCTCCCCCTCCGACCCCGTCTTCTCAGAAGCCAACTATCCACAGTCCGTAATACTCGAGACCTTTTTCCCGGGTTTCTCGGTCCTTTCATCTGCCGTCCAAAGAAGCTTCCACATCGATCTCTCCCTCTACATCCCCTCTCTCCTGCTCTTTGGCATCCTCGTCTGGTCCTGGAACAAATGCGACGCCTGGGTGCGTTCCCAAATTGACGAATGGTTCACCTCCACCGCAGATATTCGCATCGACGACGAAATGTACAACATGCTCATGACATGGGTGACCAATCAACCCTTCTCGCACCGCAGTCGGCATTTCGTCGCCAACACCGATCTCACATCCAGAAATTGGTGGGGCATCGATGAAGATGGTGAGGAGGAGGAGGAGGAGGAGGAAGAAGAACACCAAATCGAATTCGATGAAGATGATAATCCGGTTCGAAAAATGTCTTCGTCAAAACAGAAAATGATTAAATACACGCCGAGTTTTGGGAATCATTATTTTTGGTATAAGGGCAGATTGTTGATTTTTTCAAGGTCGTTGGATTCCACCCAGGGGAGTTTTGGGAGTGTTAGTAGCAGGGAGGAGGTCAGTGTTAGTACATTCGGGAGGAATCCTGAAATACTGAAGGAGTTGTTGGATGAATGCCGGACGCTGTTTATGACGCAGGATGAGAATAGGACGATTATTTATCGTGGTGGATGTAGATCTGGGTCTGGGGAAGCAGTTTGGACTCGTTGCGTCTCCCGAGTTAATCGACCTTTCTCGACGGTGGTTTTGGACGAGGATGTTAAACAAGGGTTATTGAATGATATGAAGGATTATTTGCACCCATTTACCAGACGTTGGTATTCCAATCGCGGAATCCCGTACAGAAGAGGATATTTACTAGCCGGACCGCCCGGGACAGGGAAGAGTTCGTTGAGTTTTGCCATTGCAGGGTATTTTAAACTCAAGATTTATATTGTTAGTTTGAATTCAGCAAGTTTAACGGAGGAGAAACTCGAGGACTTATTTGGGGAATTGCCGAAACAGTGCGTCGTGCTATTAGAGGATATTGATACGGCGGGAATGACGCAGTCGAGAGCGACTAAGAAGGCGAAGAAGGGGAAGAAGGTCGTTAAGGATGATGATGACGACGAGGAGGAGGAGGAGGAGGAGAAGGAGGAGAGTGTTGGGAGTGGTCTACTCGGTGCGGGAGATTCGATGCCATTAGCTGGACAGAGAGGTAGTAGTAAGATCTCGCTTTCTGCTCTTCTTAATGTCATGTAAGTTACCCTCCCCTGTTCCTAGATCGGTTAACTGACATCTAATTAGTGACGGTGTCGCCTCCCAAGAAGGCCGCGTCCTTATCATGACAACCAACCACATCGAACAATTAGACGAAGCACTCATCCGCCCAGGACGCGTCGACATGATAGTCCGATTCTCTCTCGCCACCACACCTATGATAACCACGATCTTCCGTGGCATCTTCGCTACTCTCGAAGGAGACGTTCCGGAAGACAAGAAGGGTATAGTTGAACCTTACTCTAACACACACTCGAGAAATACGTCGGAATTCGTTGGTAGAGGAAGATCGAGTTCTATGATGTCTGGTGGCCGACCTCGGGGACGATCGACTTCGGTACGAACCCATAGTTTGCCTAGAGATAAATCTCAAAAGAAGGACGAAGAGACTTTGGAGAAGAGATTAGAAGAGGAAGAAGAGGGAAGGATGAAAGAGGAAGAAGAGAAAGTCGCATTACTCGCAGAAGAGTTCGGCAAGCTCGTTCCAGCTTTACAATTTAGTCCTGCGGAGATCCAAGGTTATTTGCTGAAGCATAAACATAGACCTGAAGATGCAGTGAAGGGGGCTCAGGAATGGGTTGTGCAGAAATTGGATGAGAACACGAAGGCGAAAATTGAAGAGGAGAAGAGGAAAGTGGAGGAAGAAAAGAAGAGAGCGGAAGGGGAGGAGGCTGAAGAAAAGGAAGATGCTGAGTCGGATTCGGATTCGGATAGGAAAAGTGATGAGGATGCGGAGAAGGGAATGGAAGAGGTTGATGAGAAGACGTTGAAGTTAGTGTTGAAGAAGAGACACGAGAAGATGGAGGAACAACTTGTGAGATTGGAGGCGTTAACCAGGAAGCTGTTGGGTGAGGATATTAAGGCTGACGTCGAGAAGGAGAAAGAGGAAAAGAAGGTGGAGGAGGTGGTTGTTGAGACGAAGGAAACAGAGGAGGACAAGGAGGATAATGATAATGATAATTCAGATGGAGATCGAAGTGATTCGAATTCGCCATCGGACTGTGGCGAGGGGGTTATTGCTGTGCATTAGATGAGGCGGAGGGGTTAGATTGGGTTCGGAGTATGACTTACAAAATTAACTACAACATGGTAGACAAAATTCAACGATTTTCCAATGTTCTGTTCTTTCTGCTCTTAGTGGATGTTGAATACTTTCTAGGGGACCTGGATTCCAAGACAGTGTTCTCCAAGGTAAGAATTACGCAACCATGACAGAAAATTTGGATTTCATCGAAACTCTCCTCTGCAATGTTCGGCGCCAGGTAAAAAAATATGTGGTAACTTTGGATATCCAGCCCAGCTATTATTTAGGGCGTTTAATATACGAATATAGGAAGAGTACGCAAAAGTGAATCCACAATTCTGCTTAGCTATTATCATCAGAGAAATCAATTTTGGATTCATTCCATAGTGATCGCAGTGTCAATACTATGGGGAGAGTCTCGGTGCATGCGTCCCAGTTGGCAGCATTGATAATGCAGTGCAATCAATTGAATGAGTTTATTGTCCCTATGAGACCATGCAGGGGGAGAACAGAGAATTGTTCTTTGACCATGGTATAGTGGAATTGTGCCGTTCCTCTATCGTTGGCGTTGTGGCGCCTTCAACAGACAATAGATAAAAAGGTGGATTGAGCAGGATAGCTTCTCCACTCAGGATTGCTTGAGAATATACTCCATGGAATATTCAAGCACCATTATCCAAGCACCATGACCCTTAGAGTGGAAGAATTGACAAGCACCAATACATGCAACATCACTTAATGCATATATCAAAACTCATGAAACTAGCTCAAAGAGCGCAGATTTGTAACGTGACTCATCTTCTCCTTTGTCACTTGACTCAGACTCTCTCTTTCTCTGCGAATCATTGCAAACTTAGAATTTATTTATATATTTATTGAAAGTTGCAAGTTGCATGTTGGTGACAATGCCCTCGCCTAAAGGGAACTGGGAAAGGCGCTAAAAGGCGCTAAATAGCCTCCATTTACGATGGTAATACTAGCAAAACGGACCTTCCCTTGTGAATCCCATCCAACAATCAATGCAACACAACCTCTTCTTCCCGACTGCAACTTCCCGCATCCACAATCATTAAATTATAACCCCAGATGGTCTATCCAACTTTGCCGATTTGACGAGAAATTACATGCGGTCTCTGGCTGTTTCTTCCTGCTACTTTCCTTTGCCAACAATTACATCAAACGAGTCCGAAGCTTCTACCACCACCCTCTCTTCCTACTCCTACCCGGCTCGTTGTGAGGTTCGCCTTCACAGCGACCACAAACCATCACGACGTCTTCCACCAAGAGAGTCAAGCTGTCTCCAAAACCAGGCCCGCCTTCTGACGACGGTCCTGACACGCCTCTCAAATCCGTCGAAGGTCGCGACTCAGAATCACCCAGCGATTTGCCGCGATTTGAGTTTCCATCCCAAGAAATCCACCGTGCCGACTCTGTCACTTCTACCCAAGTTTCTTCACATCTACAATCATCCGCGACTCTTTCAGGTCCTGAGTACACCTCTTCCGCTGCTAGCTCCCCTAGTGCCGCTTACGCAGGCCTCTCTATCGATACTGAGAAAGGTGGGGACCTGCAAGCCTCCAGAAGAGCCGGCCTGATCGATCCAACACAACAGGATACAACTACGCGGAGCCAGTCCCCCAAACGATCATTCTCACATAGGGCTATCATGGGAGGAGCAGCAGATACCCCCCAGCGGTCCTCGTCGCCACTGAAGAGACGTGCTTCCGACCTAGATGCTGAGATGCCCCCAAGCCAGCAAGATGATGTCGACATGATAGCAGTTCCCTCATCCGATACCGCCGACACCATGAAGGCTCCTACATCCTCTCGAGCTACAAGAGCAGTGTCGATAGATATGTTGAGGGAAGACCAAATGGAAGATATCACCAGCACTCCATCTTCTCCGGAACCTACCGCTCAGCCCAGGCCATCAATGGGTAGGTTCACCAATGCTGCTTTGTTTATGATGAAGTTAACTTACTTGCCATAGATATCCCTCCTATCGATGATCAAATTGTAACAGTCTCAACTCTGGTCAAGGCACACGATGAAAAGCAATGGGAAGAAAACGCTAAGATTTATTTGGTATCCAAAAAATGGCTAGAGAGAGTAACAGCACGAGGCTCCCAAGCTAGGAAAACCAGCAAGGTTGAGCCGGAGGGCGACATTGGACCTGTCGACAACTCGGATATCGTTCAGCAGATAATCAAAGACTACAGTGGCAAAGATTTTGTGCAGCTGAAGAAGGGTGCGAGCCGGGATGATTTTGAGTTGTTTCCCGAGGAAGCATGGAATATGATTGTGTCCTGGTATGGATTGATGAAGGGAACAATGCCCATCGTCCGTTATGCCCACAACACAAATCCCGACAAGAACGGCGCTCCTCATTTCTTATACGAATACCACCCCCCTACTTTTGTTATCCATCGATTGTGGTCCGACAACAATACGCTTCTAAGCCAGAAGGTGAAGGTAGAAAAACCTACAGCTCCGATATTTGTTGTAAGCACATCCATGAAGTATCGGGAGTTCTTGATGCAGATTAAGGACGCTGCCCAGATAGATCCTACCCGAAAAGTTCGTCTCTGGCGAGTTCCACGATCATTACCTGCATCGGAGCCCATTCCACCAACGGCTGGTGCTGCAACCCCTCCATCATCTCGACCTAGCACTCCTGCAGCTGACACTCCCATTGTCCCTCAACGTGAGGTCCAAGACACATGGACAGGCCTGCTCTTAGATGTGGAGACTTTTGCAAAGCTGGAAAAGGGAACAGAGAGAGAATTAATTGAGTTCGGCGATCCAACGACAAACGCAAATTACAATGGTTCATCTGACTTGGCTTTGTTTGGCCTTGCTGAAAATCAAGCACTCGTCCTGGACGAATCTGTAGAAAAAGATAGCTATGTCCTCACCCATGTCTCTCCCAAATATAAGGCACCGAACACCCGGACAGGAACTTCAAGCTATATTGGCAACAGTCAACCTAGCAGTGGTCGTAACAGTCCGGCACCAGGGGGTTACAACACTCGTGGTCGGGCACTGAAGCAGGGGAGAGTCCGGGGAACCGTTGGACTGACTAATCTCGGAAACACATGTTACATGAACTCCGCCCTCCAGTGTGTTCGAAGTGTTCCAGAATTGACAAAGTACTTTTTGTCTGGTCAAGCCGATGGAGACATTAACTACGACAATCCCTTAGGGAACCGTGGCAAGGTGGCAGAGGCATATCGGGATCTCCTGAGAGAGATGTACAAGGATAATAGTCCGGCATCCGTTGGCCCAAGAGCTTTCAAGAATACTATCGGCAAATATGCAACTCAGTTTTCGGGTTATGGCCAACAAGATTCACAAGAGTTTCTTGGGTTCCTTCTTGATGGTATTTCCGAAGATCTGTGTCGCATTCCGAAAAAGCCGTATCTTCCAAAGCCCGATTCTACTGAAGAAATGATCAACAATCCTGAGGCCATTCGTGGAATGGCTGACGCGATCTGGGACATCTCAAAACAGCGAGATGACTCTGTGATTCTTGATCTATTTACCGGCCTGTTCAAATCCACAGTTGTTTGTCCAGCGTGCCACACAGTCAGCTTTGCCTTCGATGCATTTAGTTCGGTGTCTCTCCCCCTACCGATAGAAACCACTTGGACCCATTCCGTCTTCTACTTCCCTCTCAACGACAAGCCACGCCGCCTCGCTGTTGATTTGGATAAGCAGGCTTCTATGACCGCGTTGAAGGATTTCGTAGGTCGGAAGGTCGGGGTTCCTGCCGAAAGACTTCTCGTTGCGGAGGAGTTCAAGTCCAAGGTTTACAAGTATTATAACGAGTATGAACCCGCTTCAGAGCAAATAGGAGCCAATGACAACGTCGCAGTTTACGAGTTGGAGGCAAAACCTACCAATTGGCCCCGGCCATCCAAAACAAAACAAAAGAAAAAGGCTATATTAAGCTTTGGTAACGACTCTGACGAAGAGGACGTGCCAAGTTGGGATGATCCTATGGCCGAGCGCATGTTGGTTCCTGTTCTTTATCGTCGTGCCAATCCCGAACGTGGTCGATTCAAAAAACCATTCGTAATGGCTCCAGTGCCGCATTTCATTGTTTTGACTCCAGAGGAAGTAAGTAGTTGCTTAAACGCTCTAAACGGACTGCACTTACATGACCACAGGCACGAAGTGAAGAAATTATTCGACGAAAACTCTTAGAGAAAGTCGTGACTTTTACTACTTGGACTGGTTATGAAGATTCCTCCAGCGAAAACAGTCCTCCAAGCATTACCGAGAGCATCGATCCAGATTTGGTAATAACCACTGGCTCAGATGCCGACTCTTCCGGCGACGGTAAGGTTGTTGCCCAGTCCATAGACGGCGAAGATGAAATCGTCGATGTAACCATGAAAGAGACGACCACCTCGACTGAAAACCCAAATCTAACTCCTTCATCCTCGAAACCTCCACAAGGCTTCCCGTAAGCTTCTTTTTTTGAAGTAAGAAAATAATTCGAGCTAACTGTCAGTAGTGAACCTATCTTCAAATTTAATTCCGTTAGGCCGAAATTCATGGACCCAAAGCGTTATCTTGATGGTCGATTTCAGTCCATGTTTAGTGTCAGCTTCTTCTCTGGGAGTGAGAAGGAGATGATGCCCAATGCATGGACTGCTGTCGATGAGGAGAAGCGATATCCATTAATCTCTACCAGGAATCCCCAATTATCACCGACCGTCGACGAAATATCAGTCGATGAATACGAGTTGGCAAACGGTCGAAGCACTTCCGATAGTAGCAACGATGATGAGCCTAGCACTCCAAATTGGTCTGCTTCCGCTACAACGCAAATGAACGAAGAATCGAGTGACGAGGATGAATTATCTCACCCGTTTAATAAAGTAAGTCCATATTATACCTGCGTAGTTGTTTCCCCCATAACTTCCCATGTTTCCGACAGCAGATACTTGTATACGATTCTGACTAGAGACTAGATTCTTCCTCTTCGATCTGCGCCTTCGAAATCTGCAGTGAGAGTAGGTTTCAACAGTAAACGTCGGAACCGAAATCTCAAAACTTACTCAAAGAAGGGCAATCGCCTCCTACCTAAGCAAACTTCAGCATCTGCCTTCGACCTGGATGGACCCGATGATGGACCTCTCGTACGACTCGGAGAAGGTTTAATCGTGGACTGGACCGCGGAAGCATGGGATGCTCTCTTTCTAGGAGACGATGATAATCAAGCTCTAGGCACCACTACTTGGGACCAAATCGAACAACTTGATGATCCAGAACTAGAACTCAGGCGTAAAGCTCGCTCTGCGAAGAAGAGCAATGGTCTGACTTTGGACGATTGTTTGAACGAGTATAGCAAGGAAGAGATTCTCTCCGAAAACGATGCCTGGAACTGCCCAACCTGCAAAAAGCCGATGAGAGCAACCAAGAAAATTGAGATCTGGAAAACTCCTGATATCCTTGTTTTGCATCTAAAGCGTTTCAGCTCCAATGCAATGAGAAGAGACAAGCTTGATGTGCAGGTCAAATTTCCTATCGCAGGTCTTGATCTTAGCTCCCGAGTCATCGAGACCCAACCAGGCAAACAGGAGGTGTACGATCTCTTCGCAGTCGATGACCATTGGGGTGGTCTCGGTGGGGGCCATTATACCGCGTTCGCTAAGAACTTCTATGATAACGAGTGGTACGAGTACAATGGTAAGTAATGAAATACATGTCACATGGTTGAAGAGGACTGACTAGTTGTAGATTCTTCGGTGTCAAAGCAGAGTGATCTTTCAAGAATGATCTCTCCAAGTGCTTATCTTCTATTCTATCGAAGAAGATCCGATGTCCCATTAGGTGGACCTCTGGTTCAACAAGTCTGCAATAAATTCGACAACCCTGCTGAAACTTCCGAAGACGAAGAGTCGGGGGAAGGTCGGCGCCTCGTCGCAAACTCCTCCCTGCATGGGTCGTCGGGCGCTTTGACAGGAGTAGAAGCAGCTCGCCATCAACGAAGTCTTGGTTCGGGTGGCGAGGGGACGAAGATAACAAGTCTCTTGGAAGTTGATGAGACTCTGCCTTATGATGCAGCAGAGAATGATTCAGACGGGGCTCCACTTCTGAATTCAAGGATTATTCACGAAACTGGTCTGCATGCCAGTATCGAAGATGAAGGTATCGATATGGATTTGGACAGAACAATTTATGGAACTGAAACATGGAATTTTGATGGTATCGGCAAAAATATTCGGTCAAATGTTATTTCTGGAACAGGATCGGAGGCTGACCCCTCGGACGACCATTACTATGAAGAGGACGGAGGAAGCGATGTTGTTCAACATAATTCCTCGGCTAGCGAAGGATCAATTGATGGGCGAATGAAAGATTTCCAGAATGCATCACCTGCTTTTGATGATGGGACCGAATTCATTGATCAAGCTTTACCTGTGCCAGATATTGCGGATGATGACAACACCTTGGCGATTTTTAATTACACTAAGACCATGTTGCAAGAGGGAGACTATCAACATCTTGAGAGTCTTGGACGACTCGATCAACCTGAATTCGAGATCACGGCCGATGATGAAGATGAAGATGAAGACACGCCAGCCACAGATATTCATGTTGAGGAGGGCGAGGGATTGGGCGAGGGCATGAAGATAGATTAAGTCTCATCTCTAGTTCTGTCATTCTGTCTATCGTGGTTGGTGCTCTTGTGGGAGGAGTTGTAGAGAGGAATGGGAGAGACATAGAAGGCTTGCGTGCATGTTTTTTTTTTTCTCTCTCTCTTGGCAGTGGTTAGTGGATTACTGCTTGGGTGGGTTGCAGATATGCATGTGAAATGAAGAACATGGATTATTATGAACGACCTTTTATCTTTGATCTTCTTGATCTCCGAAAGAGTAGAGGGAAAGGAAAGGAAACCAAAAGAAAGAAAGAGGTCTGCATAATAAAATGGAAAAAAGGAAATGGGTAATCATGCAGCAAACAGAGGAGCTCAAAAAAGATTTTTTTTTTCTTGAGATGAGAGGTACTATATGAAATGAAATGGAATGGTTGCATTTATTTTTTAGTTTTTTGACAATACTTTGGGCAATCTTGTGGATGAGTACGAGGTCGGTGGTGGATGCGGGACCTCAAGTCGCGATAGCACAAGGAAGAAGCATGCAAACCAAGAGAACGAGAATGTGTGAAAGAAATGATATCCTGATGGAGAGGATAAGCCCCTCCTTTATAATTACAGGTCATGCCCGGGCAGCATAACCTGACCACTTCTAGCCGTCTCACAATATGAGACGAAGTATAATACAGCTAAAAATACGTCGGGTACGTACTCTAGGTGAGATATATTAAATAAATTTATAACTGTTGGTACCAATAAAGCCTGGAATGCAATATCCAATAGAGTGTAATGGTCAATAGAATTCAGTAGTTAGAGAATGCCTATATACCTAAGAATGCAATAGATCCCAAAAGGATCTTGCACATTCCTTAGATTACTATATAAGCATTCTACCCTCCTTAGAATAGGAGGAAAACCAAGAATCATAACCATCAAGCATCGTGCCACGTAAATCGTGACCTGTGTGCTGTGTGGTAGATTCGAACGGTTTATCAGTAAACCGACAATAACTCTTGAAATTACGACTAATTTAAAAAGGAAAGCAAGAAAACTAGGTAATAAAGCCGTTAAAAAGAGCCCGATCTTTAAGAAATTTATTAGAATATTAAGTAATTTAAATACATGCGTCTCTGTCTTTAACAGAAGTCGTAGGGTGTCTTTAATAGGCGAAAATAAAACCTCATTACTATAAAATGTTTTTTCTCATAAACTAAAATGTGAGCTTCTATACCACAAAAACCAAATATCTCTGATAGTATGAACTTCTCCTGAAAAGACCAAGGAAATTTTTTTGCGAAGCAAGTTGTTGAGATAATTCTCAATTTGCTCTACTTATCATATTAGGACTAGCATACGAGTCACGGCAACGCGCCCACATATTAATACTACTTTATAGTATTTAGAATAGAAGAATTCATTATTATTAAACTAGATTTATTATTTCCTTATACCTTGCATATGCAAAACACCGGTGATACCTACTGATACCTACACAAATCGATAGAGAGCCAATTATAAGAAACAACAGGAAAATTAAGGCACAATATAGGTTATGGGTGGGAGACAATGCAGTCAATTATAGGAATTCAAGAATAAAATGATATGGAATCTCTGTGTACCCGCCCTGAGTCTGCAGTTCGCATATATGCCATAAGTTTATATTATATTATTTCATGTGTGCAAAACCGTTGAAATTAAGTGACTCTGTTAAACTTTTCGTAGGTGATAAGGTAGAGCTGCAACTATGCTATTGTCAATTTCATTGTTATCTCATTGTCACTTGAGGACTAATACTTTGAATGTTGACGATGAACAATTAGCCACGGACAATCAACAATAATCACATGTTGACATGCAGTTCGCGTTGTTCAGGTGAAGTTTGATTGCCGCATTCTAGGTGAAATACTTATACCACTAGACATTCAATTTGTGATATTCAGCTTTGCTAATTATGTTTACGTTAAATTATATCTTTGTCCACACAAGAACTTGACGTTTGAAACCTACTTGCTCTCAAGCATCATGGCCCTTCCATTACCCTCTCCAGATGGCTTTCAACCATTCAACACCGCAGATCTTGACGAGATGGAACATAAGGTCTGGGATATGTTTCCAGTATGGTTTGAACACAAAGAGCTAGTTATGAAGATCCAGATTGTCGAACACGAACGCAGCACGCTTCACCTTGAAAAGCTCAAGGTCTGCAATCCACAACCCCTTGTTCAACAATGCCGCGCAGCTAACAGTTATAAAGGGCGTGAAAGTCGAAGAATGGAGAGAACTTGGCCCGCTCTTTAGAACAAATAGCTGTCAGAGAGATTTCTGGAAATGGGAAATAGCTCAGGAAAAACGAATTACTGAGATCGGAAAATTCGGCGATCGTCTGATCGATATAAGAGATAGAGCGGAGAAGGATTTGCTAGGACATCTTTCCCGAATCATGCATAAAGGTATCTATTTCCCGTCGTCTAGAGAGGAAGAAGATGATAGCGAATCGATGCAATCAGCCATCAGCCTGCAAGAAGGTAAAATGAGCCTCTTCTGTTGAAATTTTTATACTAATTAGTACCAGAATTAGACAGAGAAGAGCTCGAGATGCAGAAGCTGAGAAAGGAGCTCACTTTGGAATCAGCCATGTCACAAAATATAGAATTTGCTAAAGCACATTGGGTGCATGAAGGATTTATGGAGGCTTATGAACGTAAACTCTGGACAGACCTTACTCCAACCAGTATGTACCTTCAGAACGTGCGCCCGAATTTGGAACAGGTGAGAGCTGAGGCCGAAGATTGGATTGAAGGTTTGCTGCCAGCTTTCATTATGGGATTGGAAAAGGATGAGAAGGCGAATGGATCTGTGGTGGATAGAATCATGGAAAAGATCTTCGATCACTGTATCAAAGCATTGCAATAAGAAAGAAGACTAGGAGTAGTCATCGTGTTCATGACTACCTTTGTATGTAAGCGAGGCAGCGATGATCATTGTGTTCTATCCGCTTTATCAAGTAAATCTTATATCATGAAGATCTTACATCTTCCCTCTATTACACGTGCTCTGAGTCTCCTACCCGATATGAGTGACTGAAGCAGTTCTAGAAATCCAGTCGAGACGATGGAGGTTTATGAGTTTTAACTTCCCCCATCTTATCTTTCTCTTTTAATTTCGTCTCGACACTGAGACAACAATACAAAATAATATTTGAACCTTGTAGCTAATAAAAAAAACTCGGCAAACTCAAAACATATAGTTCAACTGTTTCAACCTTCCACATGCAGAGCACAGTCTCCATACAATCGATCCAAGTCGAAATTAGAGTAAAAATCTATTAGACTACCAGATCCTTAAACTAAAATTTCATATTGAACATTTCTAAACTTCTAAACCCTATCAAATCGGATCTCGAAAAATGCGAAAACGAATATGTGTCAAGTACTCGACAATTAATATAATAAATACTTCAAGAAAATAGAAGTAGAACTCTTCATCCCACTTGGCTGTAATCGAAGTATTCACCTATAATCAAAACTTCATATCGCGCTTGAAATGATAATGTCCTAAAATTGTTTTGTTATCTTAGCCTGTCCTCAGAATTTTTAGAATCACTTGATATCTGTGAGGTACAGAGACATAGATGTCTTTGAAGTATAATATGGACATGGAAACGATCATTCCTCGCAAAAGAAAGGCTTGCTAGGAAGATCTCTCTTCTGAGGAGGGACCATCTCGATTCCACTTGGAGCTAGGTTTTGTAACTTGAACGATGAATTATGCCCTTGAAGAAGTAGGGTCGATGTCTGAACGCCCGGAGCTGACATATTCCTAAAAGGAAGTTGTTCCTTTTCATGAATTGCTCCACCGGTTTTAGGTGTCCCCTTACCCTATGCTAAAGACCAGAGTCCCACGCAACAATCCATCTGCAAGATGTTGTTCCCAGTATATGCTGCCTTGTCTGTCGAAGCTCCGTCCCTATCCTTCGAGGCACCAAGCTAGTCCTAGAATATTGTTTGCTTATTTGTAATGTAGCTTGCAAATTGCATTCGACCCTGTCGTTGCTCTTGGGTGCTACTCGGGTTGCGAAGTGTATCAGGTTTGAATGAGGCGTGGTTTGACAGTTTGTCCAAAGTCTAGCAGGACATGGTGGGAAAGGTATTGAAAAAGAATATGCTTACACGATAATTGCCATCGACGTCTAATCCCAACATCGCTCCTGATATTTGGGCCCAAAATCCTAACTTGCTGTTCCTGCTATGTGGTTACATGTTCGTATTGGTGACCAAATTTCTTTTATTAATGTGAAGGAAAGTCGTTTCTTGTTATTAGTTGCGCTTTTTGAGCTGAGAGTCCTCAAGTCAAAGTCTCAAAATAATCAAATGGAAAAGAGATAATAGAGGAACAGGGATGCAGGCCTCAACGGCAGGAAGAAAATGTAAGAACACCTCTAGAGATCTGTTATGGCATGCCATCACACTTGACCCCGTGTAGCGAGACTGAGATCAGCGGAGTCTTTTAGAAATGTAAGAAAAACAACTCAAAGGTTTGAACTTATGGGGTATCGTTGGGTTTAAACAGCAGTCGCACAAATTGGCGGCCTTTGTACTCACTGCTTTGGGCGCAAATGCAGCGTTCCGATATACCATTTTTCGGGGGCTGTGTTACATTTAGTACAACAGAAAAGTTCGGGTGAGAATAACATCGGAACTCAACCCTCGGCCATTCCTGTCCGATAATTACTTGGAAAAATATGGAACACTGGAGTAGCTCCAGACGAGCTACGGTCCCTTAAACAAGCTGTGGACACATGGAGAGCGATACGCCGTCAACAAATTAGAATTTAGGAAGTCGGGCTTCGTCAAGCTGTTAGCAAAGGAAATGAGTCCGACCTTTTGCATAGCAATGTACAATACATCAAATGCGACGTAGATGTAAGAGAAGCAGCGTTAATCTCAGCTTTTGACACAATGTTGCACAAAGCAACACCCTTGGTGATTCAGAAAGTTGCCACTATCTTGTTCACGGGATACTTCGAGCAGTATTACACTTCTGGGCGTTCTCTTTGGGTTCATGCAGCCATCTGTCTAGTGTGTGTTTGCTATGTTTAGCGTAGGCAGATTTACTAATCTAGCAACGTATCTCATTCCTTTGCTCTAGGAAGATCTATGTAACGTATGGTGTTTACGTCGATCCCTAGTTTTTAAGGCCTTCTATAAGATGAAATAGGTAATACAGCACATGCTGGTTTGTAGAACCTAGAATTTCTAATTCGCAAAGCACATGGTAAGGTCACAAAGTCTCTGCTGAATGAATGCACGAACAAGTTTCCATCGAAGCCCTACCCAGCGATCGCGCCCGGTTTCGTACACCCATTTATCATGATCTGAAAGGGTAATCCAGTCAATCTGTTTTGCTGCCCCAATGCATCTAGCCGTCCATCGGATAACCTTTCCGGCTCCGCGAACTTTTACATATATATAGGGCTATGCCACCCATCCTCTACTATCAAATTCAGAGGCTTTCCAACTCAACAACAAATACAAATCAACCTCACACGCAATGCGTTAGTTATTCCTATTGTATGATAAATCCCTTGTTGACCATTGTGCAGTCTCAGTTAGTGACATCCTAGCTCTCGTTTTCGGTGCTACATCAGCTGTACTCACTATGATCACCATCTATGTGACCGCCAAACAATATAAAAGACAAGGTGAGTTTAGATTATTCCATTTCCCTTGCCTCTTGACTTCTCTTTGCTTTATAGACGAAGGTAACAATATCAAACAGCTCACGACATTGAAAACTGTACAAGAACGGAGGACACGAACCAATCACCGACCTACCCATTTCACTCGCAAGGCTTATACATCATCACTCAGGCAGTAGCATATAAGTGCAGGATATTTTCCTCGTCGTCCTAGTCAAGGCCATGTTACTGAGTGGATGCCTTTGATTCAGGGTTGTCAGTCTCATTTAGTCGGTAAATGGTTGGTTGGTTTAGGAGTTATACAGTTTTAGAATGGTCACTTATGCATGGAAATTGGCGCACTTATTCTTACTATCCCTCTTAATATCAGAAGAAGATGTAACTTCCCTCTTTGATATTGCTATCAATCACTTCTAGACCCCTTGCTCGCTTCCCCCTTGTCTCGCTTAAGCCTGTACAAGCCCCCCTTCCCCTTTCCGCCGTAGTTTTAGAATTCAGAGCATATCTACAAAGGAATCATTCGATGCTTGATCACTCTTTTATATTCATAAAGACTTGGTCGGCCAGTGTCTGATTATATACGGCGAGAGAGAAATGTTTTCGAATCGAGAAATGGGGTATCGTGTGGCTGATATGATGCTGTCGGCAGTAGAAAACAAGGTTTATGGAGAAACTTAAGTCGTTCTTCGGTGATGGTGAAGAAATCTGGTGAAGGCTTCGAGGAAGGAAACCGAGGATATGTTCATGGTTATTCAGTGTGCTTTAGCTTAGGATAAGGTGAGCAGGGAGTTTTCCACATCAAAGGCTATTATCAAGGGGTCAACTTGGCTTGGTCAATAAAAGGTGGACAAGACTAAGCCTTACCCTGGATTAATAATCTTTGTTTTCGTGTTAAAATTATGGTGCTGATTGCGAAGACTACAGAGGTGACATAGGAGATCAATAGGACGCTGTTGCATATTCTTTTGATTCGGAGAGCTTAGTTGGAGATGTGACGAGCCAGAAATCGGACGGTTTTTACTCCGGCTGAGAGCCAGCTACCAACCGAAAACACATATTCATATCAAATCCACATCCATCTCTTCCTTCCAAGGCTCCCCTCTTCCCAAATCACACATCTCCTATTATCTAATCGCCGTCGTCCTTTAATCGTGTAGCGGCGCGGTCTTGACTCGCCACAACGCTCAATCCCCATCGAGCCTTCCCTCGACGATAAGTCACTCCACGTTTTGATGATCCTCAAGGCTTAAAGGTTGCATAGCTTAGACTAAAGACTCGATCTTTGCCATTATATCTGTATCAGTATACGCGGCGTATGGTCTCGAAATTATTCAAATAAGAAGTTGTTGCCTAGAGTTATATTTCAAGATTATAGCGAGTTGTTGGGAATTTTCTATATGTCGATCGTCCATAAGTCTTCTTCAAAATACCATCTTCCTCTTATCTCCCTCGTGCATAATTATCACAACTTTTAGAATATGACCTATAGGCACGATGCAGAAACAGACACTGGGGGCTCCAACGGAGCAGAAGATGCGATACGAAACTGAAAGAGAAGGATCCCGCAAATGCCGGTCTGCAACACGCACGAATATTTCTCACGCCCATTAAAGAGTAGCACTCCTAGATCACGAATACAGATTTATAGGCACTAATGGGGGAAGTAGCAATCAAAAAAATGAGCAGGCCGGATATCCCATAGAACGGCGGTCGTAGGGATTGCGTAGATAGCTCCAAGCTTCCTACTCGAAGACGACTCCCCGGTGCTACATAAGGGTCAGATCATCTATGCTAGATTTATATCGCATGGGATTCAACGACTAAGAAATAGTAGAGCTAAGCAAGGCACACAATCTCGGACGATGCCACCGTGGTCGTTCTGGGTTCGGAGGAGCTACACGTTTCTCCCATCAGTATTTCCGTCTCATGCTCTCTCTATAATGGCGCCGAAGAAAGGGACGGCGGGTTGTTCAACGAAGGGATGGTTGAAAGAGGAGAACAAGAAGTTTAGAGCTAATTTGTGATGCGTCTTGTATGATATAGGAGACGATTAGACTGGGGTTCTCAGACTTAGACTGAGATATTAAATTTAGAAGACAATAGATTGAGAAATGAAGTCAGAGTTCAATACAGCCAGGGTCAATTGGATAAGGAAACTGCGAGCCTCGTCCCTTGACCCTCGATAAAAGACCTCCTCACTCTAGTCTTCCATCTCGAGACCTCTTCATCATCCTTATCGTCAATCCACCTATCCACAAACATACACATTCACACGCAATACTCCAGTTCTCTAGCATGGTTCAAGCGACGCAGCAGAACCAACTCACTGTCGCCACCGCGGCCCTTGTCTCCCTGTCCATCCATCCCAACACCCATACCCGAACAACTGCCCTCGCCGGGAAAACATGGCCTTCCTAGAGATAACCTTTTCTCCATCTTTGAAAAGGAAGACGAAGATGAAGAGGTTCCTAGAACGATTAATGAATTCATCAAGAAATACGACCCTAGACATTTGGAAGCGGGCTTCCCGGCTTTGTTCCCAATGGATACGTAGAGGAAGATGGTGAGGAGTTTGTATTTGAATAATATATTGTATGCGATGGTGAAGCCGCACAGTCATTTCTGGGTAGTGTTGGGGAAGAATGAGAAGTGTAAGGATTGTATGTTCTTCTGGATCTTACTTGAGACGCGAAGAAACATCGTGCTGATGGAAATGACTGTGTGTGGTCTTGAACGGTGGAATAAAATGGAAGAAGATTTATGGCAATACAGTGAGTGCAAAGGAGGGAAGAAGAATGTGAAAACGGTCGCTGATGGAAATCAGCTTGGCTAGGTCGATTCGGAACTATGAGTTCTGGCTTAACTCTTGCGCTTGTGTTGGGGATTACAATTATTATTGGCGTTTTGAATAGACGGGAGGGGGAGGGTGATAAGAAGGTTATTATGGAGGCGGCAGCTTCTGTTGCGGTTCTAGTTGTATTTGTTGGGGGGAGGGAGACTTGAAGGGTTCCATTTAGGCCTAGTAAGTCTATTGTCGAAGAAGATTGCCCACCAATGCGTGACATTGGCTACCCAAAATATCACACCGTCCCGCACTCGATGCAAGCGACAGCGGCACAAGAAATGATCTCTGCCAAGGGGACGAAGTAAGCAGAGCATGTAAGTCTGAGCCAATGGAGAGAACCTCTTGTTCAACGTGGGGATTTACATGGTTGCACGGAACTTCCTATATCAGCAGCTCAATTCCTATTCAGCTATTCAGCTATTCAGCTATTCATATCAGACGACAAAAGTGATTTCTCCCAAATGCGACGTTACTGCTTAAACGGTAAGAATAGGAAGAAAACGAGGTATTAATTTCCATAATCGATATCAACGAAATGACGTTCTCCATTTAGACGGCTTGGCTGGCAGCTCGAAGTGTTTAACCCTTTTCCCATGAACCAGGATTGCTTTTGGCAATCTTATTAGACATCTCACGCTTTTCAAATATCAAGACAAGACAAGTCAGGGGAGGCGATAAGAGCGGGTGGGGGTCTAGAAAGACCAAGGCTAGAAGGGCCCCTCAAAGAAGGAAGAGGATGGGAAAACAAACGGAGTCGTCAGTCTTCAATTTTATATACCAAAACAAATACGCACTAACCACTTGCCAACCGTCATACACATACAAACAACAACAACATTACATCACACATTTGCACAAAGCCATCCCCCACGAGACTCAGTCTCCCACTCGAAGTCGATTCAGACTCAAGCTTTGCGGAGTACATGAGTACATGCATGTGGCCTTCCTCTCGTCCTGTCCCTCTCTGCATCATGTCGAGATAAGTAAATGCATTCCGGTTACACACGACATCCCTCCAACATACAGCATTAATCTAACATCAATATTCCGGACGCTCCCCTTATCTTTGGTGCATTCAGCCGTCTGACTCTTCTAATCTTTCCTCACAATGTCAGATCTGCAGCCCAGCACTCCGACAGCAGCCTCACGACGGCAGCAAAATACCTCGTCCGACTCTACATCTGCAATCCCTATATGGGCATCGACCAATGCCCTCGGGAACAAACAAAATGCAGCAATGAACTCAGAGATCGTCCTATCATCGTCATCCTCCCATACAACCTCGGCGCGCGCGGCCATCTTCAAATCCACCTGCATAGCTCCTTCGCCGCCTCCCAATGAGATTTCCAACCCATCCAACGACCCCGCCACGCTCACTCCTCTGAACACCTCTCAGCGCCTCGAGCCGCAACACAGTGGCCACTCAACCCCGTCCAGCGCGGGTCTGCGAATACAAACAGACATCACGCCAGGCTACACCATCACATCTGCCAACACCAACCCCGGCACATCGACTGCTGCACACGGCAGCTCCGGCAAAGGAGACGTCTCTCGCAGTAATTCGAAATCAAGAATGGATATACCCCTCGCGCGATCCCAGAGTGTGAAGAACGTCCTCGCAAGCAGCTATGGAAGCACATCGAATCTGGGATCCCTGCCCAACTCGGCCGTTTCGTCGCCCATGTTAAATGCCATGGCCGATGTCACACCTCTTCCATCTCCACTCATGTCTGGAGATTCGCCGGGCCCGTGGAAAAGATTAGGGTCGAGAAGGACATCGAGGGAGATCTCCGGACCGGTCAACCCTGACGCGGCTTTGATATCTGCGAATGGGGAATCGATATCTTCTGCCGTTGCCAACCAGTCGAAACGGAGGGCTTATCATGGATTGACGAACAATGCGAGTGAGGGACTGGTGGATACACAGATCAAGCAGGAGAAGGGTGAGCTGGAGGGTGCACAACATGTGAGGAATAGGAGTGTGAGCGAATATGTGCCCGAGACTATACAAGTTACCAAACAACGCAACATTACGGTTTCCGGATCGCATGCGCAGGTTATGGACATTTCGCCGGGGGGCACCACTTTAGATTTGCATATGAGGAGGGAACCACATCTAGCTATACAAAGGGGATTGGCACCTATACCTGGCCCACCGACCCCGCCATCAAGCAGAACGGGAGGAGAAAGCAGTGATAGTGACTCTTCCCTTTCGACCGCGACCATATCACGCGCACACAAAAAATCCCGCTACGAATACTTCGATGCGCACGCACGCGATGATTCGAAGAGGAGACGTTGGCGTGCTTTAAAGGTATTAGGACAAGGTACATTCAGCAAAGTGATGCTTGCGACAAGCCAACTTCCAGAAGATGACCGCATCGACGAAAACGATGTGTTTGGACAAAAGATAGACGGTCTTGCCACACCCTCGCCCACTTCCGGAACCCCTACACCAGAATCAAAAATCGATCGCAAGAAACTCGTAGCTGTCAAAATCTGCGAGCACGGACCCAAAGGAGGGGCATCTGAAGAGCGAGTTGAAATGAGTTTAAAACGAGAATTAGAAATCATGAAAGCGATACATCATCCATCGTTAGTCCATCTCAAAGCATGGAATATCGAATCTTCAAGGGCCATTCTAGTGTTGAGTTATTGTCCCGGCGGGGATTTATTCGAAGTTGCTAGTGAGCATGGGGATATGTTGGTACCGAGTTTATTGAGGAGGATATTTGCTGAATTGGTTGGGGCGGTGCAGTATTTGCATGATAGGAATATTGTTCATCGGGATATTAAACTTGAGAGTAAATATCCCCTCTTTTTTTTCTCACCCTTCTCTCTACCCCTTTATTTCCCGGAATTTGAAAAGGGTCGGGAATTAAGAAGAAAATAGACGTCCTAGTCAACCTCCCCCTCTCCGACCTCCACAAACCTCACAACTGGACTACTTACCCCTACTCCCTAATAACTCTCACCGACCTCGGACTTTCCCGTTTCGTTTTACCGTCTGAAAAGCTCACCACCCGCTGCGGATCCGACGACTATGCTGCACCTGAAGTAATCATGGGCCAACCCTATGACGGCCGCGCCACCGATGCCTGGTCGATCGGTGTTTTGTTGTATGCATTATTAGAAAGCAGATTACCATTCGATCCGCATCCCGGGATGAGCGAAGGTCAGAAAATGAGGAGTCGAACGAGCCATCGGATTGCAAGGGTGGAATGGAGATGGATTTCTTTTGCAGCAGAAGAGGGGGAAGAAGGGGATGGTGATCATGAAGCTAATGATGAGATTTTTAAGCGGAGGGGATTGCAGGGCGCGAGGGAAGTGACGGAGGGGCTGTTAAAGAGGGCGAGGAGTAGATGGACGTTAGAACGGGTAGAGGCGGAGGAGTGGGTTCGAGGGGGTGTGCAGGTTAAAGGAGGAGTGAGGTTTAGAGAGGAGGAGGTGGGTGGGGAGGTTGGTGCTGAGTGTGAGGATGGGTTATGACAGTATAACACCAACTTCTTTTTGTCTCTCCCCTCCACAAAACCTTCTAAAAACCACAAACCAAAGAGAAAACAAAACAAAAAGAAATCTCAAATGAATGAGGGAATGGAATGATATTCAATGGAACGATATAGAGTAAATACAAGCAAGGAAGCAAAGGCGTGGATTTTTCGAATTCGGGGGAAAGGAAAGGAAAAGGAATAGAGAAGGGCGTTCGGGTTCTAATGCGTTGAAGTGTACTGGATTCAGGGTAATGGGAATGTATAGTGTGCGTGCATGGTGTTATGGATGGTTTAAGACTATACTTGGAATAGTACTTGTACTAAGATGAAATGAGACGAGCTTATAACGAAAGACTTATTGTCATTCTCTTTTGTAGCTAAGAGAGTAGATTATGATTAGTTCGTTAGAATAGGAAAGGAGAAGGGGGGAAATGTTAGTATATGATGTGTAGCATTGTGAGACGGCTAGGAGTCGTCAGGGCATGAACCCCTTTTTGTAGCTATAAAGGAAGGGGCTTATCCCCTCCTTCACCAGTCAATCACTGTTCTCTCGGTTCACAGACTTCTTTCTGGTGGAGGTCCCGCGTCTACCACCGACCTCATACTCATTCATAGTATGTGATTTGTGGCGAAAGGGGGACGATTTATAAAGAGTAAGAAAAAAGGAAGGAAATGATTTTTATATAAATAGATGAATGAATAAATTAGATAGAAGTGATGCGTTTAAATGGCTCATGCCGATTACTAGTTATCTATTCCCTCGGAATTTCAAAAGTACGGAAGATTTGAACGGGGATGACCATGTGTGATAGATAGCCCAGCCCAGTACTTATTATTTTGACAAAAAAAAAAAAAAAAAAAAGGGAATCCAATGCGGATTATGTAGATGGAGAGAGAGTAAGATTATTGGTTGTGCTTTTAATTGAACATGGTTATTATGTTTGTTAAAGTGTTGTTTGTCGTAATTAAGAGGACAGACAGACAGACAGACAGACAGACAAGACAGCAAGGGAGATAAGGAGGAATGAGCAACTAGGAAATTAGCCGATAATTAAAAGGGGTTGGGAATAACACATTCTAACATTCCATTAGTTCTTCCATTCGACTTCGTATTTTATGTAAATTCAAAGCATCATTTTAATGTTTTCTTTTTTTCATTCTCATTATTCAAGAACTATCTCTCAGCACCCGTTCGTACAAGCAAAGAAGAAATCCCTCTAGAATCAATCAATCCACCAATCTAATATAATCAGATTGCTGTTCTCATGCTCAACCTAGAATCCTAATGAGAAAAGTCGGAACTATCAGATCATATCGTAGGGAAGGGTATCGATCGTATCTCGTCATCTGATATCGTGTCATGTCGTTTACAGAAAAAATATCCCATCCCATCCCATCCCATAAACGCCAGCTATCCATCCAGGCCATACTTCATTTTCTAAGAGAAAAGAGAGTCATCCATATGTCTATCCATCTATCGATTGGAAGAAAAAGAAATGCCAAGCAGTGATCATCGTCTCAACTCCAAAGCCCAAAGTCCGAGAGCAATTCCACACTAGCAAAGAACTGGAGATTGGCCAAGAAGAAGTGGAAGAAGCATGCGAAAGCTCACAAGATATCGCGGCTAGGATTGTAATGATCATCACCATTACCATCCATCATAGCCATATCCTCGCCCTCAGCAGCATAACCATTCTCCTTACCACTGGCAACCCTAGCATTCATTCTTCTCTCAGAATGGCCAACTCCCTTTCGTTCATTTCCACCGTAAGCCGATTTAACGACCCCACCCATTCCCATTTCCTCATCTCCATTACCGTTCTCATAGACTTTCGGCTTTCTCAATGAAGATTGGGTAGACTGAGGATATTTCTTCTCAGCTTGGTAATCCGGACGACGACTGATTTCCGCACCAAGACCACGCGCCAAAGGATCAGGATCTCTGTGGTTAGAGGATGAAGGATTGGTAGCTTCAGCGCCGTCCGCTCCAATGCTTTGTCTCAATCCACTTTTATTTCCGTAATCCGAAGACATTTCCTTCGAATTGTTCAACCAAGAATGATAATTACCAGCAGTAGACGCAGAGGCAGGCTTTTGAACAAATCTACCTGTTGTGAAACGACGACTACCAACCCTCTCATTCTGAAATGCAGATCGATTATCAGGAAGCGGATTGTTTGGGTTTTGTCTCGGGATCGTAGCAGCGACAACAGGAGCAGAAACCAAAAAATTCTTTGAAGGTTTTGAATCGCGAAGCCAGCCGAATTCAGGAGCACGAGGAAGAGCCATACGGGATGGAACGGTTTCTTTTTGGGTGGAAGTGAGAGCATCAGGATCGCTGAATGTGACGGGGTGGGACTTCAATGTTGGACGGCGGTAGCTTTTGAAGTTCCTTGGTGCAACTGCGAAGGCTGCTTCGGAGATATCTGGAGCTGTGATTGTTCGAGCTATTATGATCATATTAACAATGTAAATCTGAGGAGATTAAGAAGGAGAAACTTACCAGCACGACTACCTCCGACAGTAGATTCAGGAACGTCACGAACAACCTGAGGAGTGAGCAGCTGAGGACGCGGCAAAGGCTGCATGCCATTTCTTGCTCTCCGCTGACAATCTTTAATCCATTCCCTCTCCCTATGTTCATTCAAGACCTTCTCTCTCCGACCTTGATTCCACTCTCCAAGCGTACCAAGATAATTAATAGGCTTCTTAATCCACATTTTTAGGGACCTAGTCATCCTACTGACTAGTTGACGTTCCATGATACCTCCACGACCAAGAACACCTTTGCGAGTGGTAATAAGATGGTCGATCATCTGCGCGACTTGGAGTTTGGAGATATCATTGGAGTGGCCATATTTACCGCTGACAGCTTCGTTGAGTTGCGTTGCGACATCCAGGTACGCGGATTTACGCACTTCTTCAAGGGTTTCGTTCTTCTTGACTCGACCGTGCAGATGGATTCCTTTGGCCATGAGGCAGATGAGCGTATGCAGCTGTAGACGGGATACTCGTGAGCTGTCCTCTGGTGCATAGATAGATGGAAGATCGCCTTACCTCAAAGCTAGTCCATTCATGTTCATGAGG
Source organism: Chlorencoelia australis (assembly GCA_003988815.1). Taxonomy (NCBI): domain Eukaryota; kingdom Fungi; phylum Ascomycota; class Leotiomycetes; order Helotiales; family Cenangiaceae; genus Chlorencoelia; species Chlorencoelia australis. The sequence continues at coordinate 35,467 of QYAN01000038.1, read as the reverse complement.
CATGATGCTGAACTGATCTCCTAGAAGATGGTGATATGATGATATCTCAAATGAGTGTGGCTGCGTATGCGCAAAGGTGGAAAGATCGAAAGCAGTTGGAAGGGTTTGGCCGTTGGCGTAGGGATTTTCAAAAGGCGGCGCCCATCATCACGATCCCAATAACATTGATTCTGGAATCACTACCTCTGGTGCCATATCTCAATCAATCCACTTTCCACGTCGGCTCCTTTCTCATCTTCAAAATAATCACCAACCAAAAATACTAATGCATCCATAGAGATCAAAAATCGTATATAATAAGTTCGCCCTATGTATTTATAAGGCCTGGAATGCTTGAACTCTTTATTATAATCGCAACAGATGTGTTAACTTATGGCAATGGATGACCTAAGCTTGAAAGTGTTGAAAGGGGACATGTGATCATAATGCTTTCCTTAGTTTAGCCGCTAGCTTAGCGTGCATCTTTTTAAAGAAGCTCCCAGATTCTCAGTCTTAGAAAATCAAGAGCAATAGAATAACGCAAATGCCCGTCCAATCCGAGCCGTAACATTCCAACAGAAAGTATGGTCGTGGCCATACTAGAGGTGGTGATGAGCAAAGGAGTTTAAGAAGTTTTCAGACCATGTGGCTATGAAAGCATAAACTTATACAATTATAATTATAAAAGAATATATCTTGCAAACACTTTTAAAGGAATCAGATAGTACAACAAAGACAAGGAACCACTTACTGACACAAACAACCATATACCCAGTCACAAAACCGCTATTTCCTAGGAAAAGATTTAACCAAATGATCGTGGTCTAATCTCTTCCAATGGAAATACAGTGATTGATGTGTCCAAGCTACCCCAAAGCCCTCTCGTACACTCGGTGGCCTTCCTTCATAGTCTCTACCAAAGGAACGATTTCCTAGAATCCCCACATATGCAAAAATCCATTTGCATAGGATTTCTCAGCCTGCTCGTCAACCATATCGTGGACCTTCTCCCTTGGCGTATGTTTTAACTGCAAGTAAATGGCATTTCGCACTAAAGCCCTATCGTTATACATATCATTATGAGGACAAGGCAACCAAGTGCTATACCAAAAACTAACTTAGCAGGGGCTCGCCGTTGGTTCCGCTGGTGGACATCGAAACCGTCATCATAGTTGCCAGTTGAAGAATTAGGCTTCTGGAGGAAACAGCAATCCTCACCCTAAACTCTTTGCTTCGATCACATTTTGAAAAGCTCTATTTGTATATTAGCCATTATTCAAGGGCTGAACAAATCCGCATTGTGTTTAACTCACTGTGCTTAGAGAAATTAACTATTTACTAAACGATTACCATATAGCGTAGTTAGGACATCAGCAGGAGCTTGTTCCCCATCTGCGTTGCATCTTCTTCCCATCTCTTATATTCTTGAATTGTATGGTATTTTGAAAATGGATGTAGAGGATTTGATGGATATTGTGTCATTTGTTATTTTGTCTGTAGAAGTGAAAATGGAATTCTGAAAATAACGCTGTGGATTCTCATTTATCCGCCAAATGGTCATCTCTTTACTTCATTAATCTAAGTTCTTCTAAAAGCTGCTAAACACTTCTAACTCAAGCACAATCATGTCTCTTTCTCCAAAGCCACTTCTCTAAAGCCTCCTCACTCAATCCCTTCGGCACATCGCCTACTTCCGATTTCCACCTTCTACTCTCATCTTTCCTTGGATCTACAATAACCATACCGCCCTCTCTCGCACCAACACTATCCTCCAACCTTCCTCTCCTAGTACCACTTCGCCCAGACCCCCGCCCTTGCCAGACCCCCATGTCTATTACAAGCCTAGAACGCATCCCAGTACAACCTTTCCACCCTCTAATCCTCAATCCCTTCCTCCCTATAACTGCCCACTAGCTTCTTCATTTTCCTCAAGACCTTTTCCGCATTGCTCGCCACCAGTTCTGCATTGCCAATCTCTCTGTCTAACTCTTTCGTTCGTTTCAATCTCTAATCTGATTTTTGCAGTTGAACAGTGGGCGAGGAACAGAGAGAGCAGGTTTTGAGGAGTGATGCGAGATCGCGGTGGATGGTGGCGAGGTTGGTGAGGATGTGAGTTGTGAGGATGTGAGTTGTGAGGAGGGGGGTCCTGAGAGGATTAGAGTTCCCGCGGGGATGGAGTGGGTCGCTAGGAGCACGAGTCCTTTTCCAGGGAGGAGAAGGTTTTGAAGAGTGGTGAAGATATGTTTTGGTATGAATTTGGTCTGAACGATCGCTGTTTGAGGAGTTTCTGCTGGGTGCCATGATCAAAGACAGGAGAACGGCGCCTCAAGGAAAGAATACGACGTTTGAGCAGAGCAGTTGCATTTGAGTTGATATCCTAAAGGAGATGAATTGTACAGATAAGATTTTTGCAAGCTTTTCTCCGGATTTTTGAAATGGTTGCACTGAAACTTGTGGTTATTCCCAAAATAGTAAAATAGTCGTAGGAGGGGATGATGTAATTAATTCTGTTGGGATTACTTCCCACGTGATTGATGTGGATCCCTCATGCTCTATCTGATGCAGTCATTGTCTTGAGGAGAAGATTCTTAAGTTTTATTCTTTAAGTCACGCAGTTGAAATATGCTCGAGAGCTCTGGCTCTTAGAAAAGGCGCACATACCCTTATATGTTATGGAACAGTAAATGTAGTCATTGAATTACAAGATGATAGTCTACAGGACCAACTATAACACTACGAAGGCGTGATATCTCAAGTAATGGAGTATTTTGGGTCATTTGCCGCTTCCAACATCATTTCCGGTGCTTTCGTCTCATGATAGTCGAGACCAAAGAGCACTAGATGAATTTAGCAGTCTATTTCCACTCTGTGTTGGATTATTTGCATTAGATGTTTAATTTAGGTTTATCTAATAGACTTGGGCTCTTTACTTGGGTTAATATATTGATTTAGAAATATTATTCGGGTTGGAAACTTCTCTGAAAGCCATGGAAAGATCAGAAATAACCACAAATTTGGATTAGGACGTTCAAGTTGCTCTCGGAAAACTGAAGACTCTGCAAACCGTTCTATACGGGTTCAGGAACTAGATAGGCTTTACAAGAAATCATAAGTATAATCGAACAGCCTCAAATAAATAGCACTGACTAGAGGATTAACTAAGGGAGGGGATAAGCTTGTGAGGAAGATGCTGAAACTCAGAATAAGAAAACTGGGGAACTTATGGAGGAGTCGGTTCATGAAAGGAAGAAGAGCCTAAAGAGGTCAGGTACCCACTAGATGGATTTAAAAAGGGGGCGCCTCTGTTGGCGGTTCCGTTGGAAGCGACCCCCCATCATAATACTTATACCCAGCGGCGGTCATTAGTCTTCCTCTTCAAGTTCTAATATTCCTTATCTTCATCTTCCAATTCCATATACCTCAACATGGATCATCAATTACAATTAATCAACAAAGATAACTTCAATCCAGAAGTTCTTCGCCGTAATACCATTTACCTCGCCTATTGGAACCATGATCACCAATGGAATTTCATCATCAATCTTGCGTATAGAATACTTTCCGATGAACCCGACGACTGGCCAAATGGATGTTTTCCAGATTTGTTTTTTCCCGTTGCAGGGGTAACAACTCACGAAATCAGTCTTAGAAAGCTGGGATGGATCGAGGAGTATGGTGTGGCTTATAAACCTATATACAAGCAAGATCATCATTACCCAGAGCATCTCAACGATGGATCGAGCATTCAGAGGACTCTTGAGAGGTTTATGAGCTATCATTGTTATACATTTAATCAAAATACAGGTTAGTATTCCTTATCGAGGGCTGATCCATACTGACGATTTCAGACCGGCTCCGAGATAGAGCAATGATGTCTTTAGGGAGTCTGGATATGTATCAAGACGAAGTGGTTATTTATAATTATGAACAGCGCAATTCTATTCAAGATGGCTACTCAGGCCATAATAGTCGACATGGTTCTTTTGAAGCTACTGCTCCTCGTTATATGGACGATCAGCCTCGCGGTATACCTCCTCCACACCATAAAGACCACATTCAGGATTTTTTTGAAGGTGATTGGTAATTGGAATCTGGACATTGGGTCGTGCTCGAAATTGAATTGCTAGTAGTAATATCTAATGTAAAATTAATGAATAATTCTAAATATGGCATGGCTGGCTTTACTCTATGTAATTACCTCATCCAACAACTCTACATTCCTCCCCTTAATACCTGCCACCTCCTCCTCTGTCAAATGTACCCCAAAAAACTCCCTCAAGACCTCCACTCTCTCCTCCTCACTCTTACAAGTCTTCACCAATTGCGTCTTTCCCCCCATGTTAAGCTTAACATTCCTATCAGCCAACATTTTCTTCCCCACAATCTCCTCATCCCCATCCTCCACACCCTCTTTTCTCCCCCTCAAAAACCTAATTACCACAACCATCTTCGTTTGAAAATTCACTTCCCCCAAATTCGTACTCGTAAAGTAATTCATCATCTCAAAATCGCCATGCAAAAATTCGATTTCCGGAAAATGATATAGAGAGTTCCACGGTTTATCGATTCCATTCCGGTATTGGTAGATCCAGACAGGTCGGGTTTGGTCTACTAGGTCTGGAATGGTTTCATAGATGAGTCGATTTTCTTGAAGCCCGAGATTCGTGTGGATTAGTCCGGGGATCATGGGGAGTGGTTTGGTGGCTCCATCACCGCCAAATCCGACGTCGAGCATATATTTTACTCCGTCTGGGAGAGTAACTATATTCACGACATGAAACCTATTCATTTCTCAGCTCTTCCTCTCAATCCTTTCCCCATTCACATCTGAAAATATTTAGCGTTACATACCAAGCAAGATAAGGCCCCTTCGGAACACCATCAAACCTCTTTCTAACCCTCACCCCCGCTGTATAAACCTCAAACCCCAACGCTCTCAGCACCTGATTAAAGAGTAAACTCGTTTCCATACAATACCCGCCTCGACCGCGTTTATTAGTGACGATCTTTTGGAAGAGATCTTGATGGTTGAGAGATACGGTGTGGTGGGACGAGTAGTGGAGGATCAAGTTCTCGTAGGGAATGGATGAGATGTGGTGTACGTGCAGGGCGGTAAGATAGCTGATAGTCAGGGAGGGGTGGGATTGCCGGTGATATTTTTGGGGAAGGCTAAGGAGAAGGGAAAGAGGGAGCGTTAATGTTTGGTGTTTGAGGTTTTGGAAGGGAGGGGATTTACTTTATGTGGGATTCGTATTCATCGATTTGTGAGGGTGTGTAGACTGAAGTCATGATGAGCTGATTGAGGAGGTGTGAAGAGTGATTGATCAGTTAAGAGGAAGAGACGAGGTTGATATATAATTCTGAATAAATTCACTCGGCTATTGTAGATGGACAGGGGCTAAAGGGCGTAGTACCTGACTGGTAAGAAGCTGCAGATCGCGAATAGTTTCCTGTGTTATTTCTACAGCTTTGAATTCCTCGGCTTACATGTATCTATCACAGGACAATAAGATTTCAAAAAGTATTTGCTTTCCATTTCCTCGAAGAGCGAGCCATTTCTCTTCTAGAGATTATCATTATTGCGACCTTCAGAGCTTGTACCCGCTATCACGATATTTGCAAAGCTTTTTTTTCAATGAAAATGACCATGTTAGCTGAAGCTATATTCAAATGGATTCAATCGTGTTACCATCGATAGGTAACTCGAATTGCAGTCATAGACTCACAAGGTGATATTATGTAGCAATCCAATTACTACAGTAGGTGGTGCCGTGAGACGGATAGAAGTCGTCGTTGGGCCCAACCCTCTTTTATCTATAAAAGAGAGGCTTATCCTCTCTTTTACCAAGCAGACACATGGGATATCATTTCTCCACACATTCTTTTGATCATTAGTTCTCTTGATTCGGGCATTTCTTTATTTGTGTATTACGACTTGATGTCTCGTATTTACCATCGATCTCCTACTATTCTACAGTCCGCTGGGTTCTCATTAGAAGTTTAAAATATATACAATTTCAAGAAAAAATCCCTATTAAATAATATATAAAACCCCCAGAATCAGAGCAATACTCGTCGACCAATTCCCAACATCAATTTTTCCTCCGCTGCCGGTGAAATCAGCCGGCGCTCCTGTTGTCGTCGTTGCTCCTATGATTTCACTCCCCACAGGCGTCTTATTCTTAAGAGGTGAACTCGAGCTTGCAGTCTCTACCCCTGTAGTCGTCGCTCCCGAAGAGGTCGTAATAGCGGACGGCAAAATCACAGTACTGACTCCTCCTCCGGGACTTTGAACCACAAGTCCGCTTGACCCTAAACTAACCACATCATTATTCGTCAACGTAACTGGCTGCCCACCAATCGACACCGTTTGTCCTCCTATAGCAACCGTTCCTCTTCCATTAACAGCCAAAATAGGAATGCCATCAACTAGCACAGCTGTTGATGCCAACCCACCATTAACCCTCAAAGCAGGAGTTGAAGTAGGTAATGCATAAGTAGCCACACTACCACTAGGGTACTGAACAATCAGACCCGAAGGACCAAGAGTAGCAACTGCATTAAAATCAGAAAGCGTGACAGCTGCTCCTCCTGAAGTGATAGTTTGGCCGCCAATAACGATTTCTGATGCAGATGGAGAAGTGGAGATTATTGCACCTCCAGGAAGAGTCGCTATAGCTGTTTCTAGGGCTTCTACAGTGGACGAAGGAAGTGCGTAAGTGGTGAAAGAGCCAGTATCCATATCCCCGACTACTACGCCTGTTGGAGTAAGTTTTATGATAGAATTTGAAACTGTGACAGCTGGGCCGTTGATATAAGCGGTTTGGTCGCCTACGACTATACTGGAGGCTCCTGGAGCGGCTGAAATCACGTTGGAAGCAATTGTGGCTACTGGAGCGGTGGGATTAGCGGCCACGGTTGTGAGAGGGATGTAAGTGCTTGAGGTGCCGACAACGTAGATTCCGGATGAACCGACGGAGATAGTTACAGGGGAGCTGTTAGAATCTGAAATTGTGGCTATGGCCCCAATTGAGGCGGTAGATCCATCCGGGAGGACAATGCCCGAGTTGCTAGCAGCGGCAGAGATAGTAGCACTACCGATAACTGCTGCGAGAGAAGCTGTGCTTGTTGTGCGTGTTGTGGGGTTGCTCGTAGGGTCGACTATAGGCGAAGGGATTAATGGGTCGGCTGTAGAAGTTTCGGCTTGAGCTTCAAGAATAGTAGAAGATGTTGTGATAAGCGTTGATGTCTGGGCAGTTGTGCTTGGAGCAAGATTTGGTACAGCACTTGCAATTGTGCTTGCTGCCGCATAGGTAGAAGTGGTGGTTTGGGCAGCTGCAAAGAGCCCACTAACTGACGGAACTGCTCCTGGTGGATCGAAGAGGCCAAATCTGGCATTATCAGTACCACAGTGTTGCCAGTATGGACTGGTTGGGGTTAGTTTGAGTTGTATACGAGAGAGTGAATGAATAAAAACTTACAGGCCAAGTTCTGTCAGTTGAGGAGGAATCATTAGACGAGGATTGCATCTGTTGTAGGTAGTGTTCAGTTCTTTATCATCAGCAACATATCCCGTAGGAATAGCAGTAGCTGAGTATCCATCACAGCCAGATTCTATATCGGACAATGTAAGCATCCTTGGAGGCAGTGTATTCACTTGCTGTGTTTCAGCTGTGTATGGTTGCATTGTTGAGACGTCGGTAGGATCCATAGAAATGACGGCATTGACAAAAGTAGGCCCTAGGAGACCGCAATCATTGTACCCAGTAATTGTATTGAAAATATAATACATCGACGGCGAAGTCCTATAAAATGTGAGGAGGTGTCTTATGAATTCAAGCCGTTACTTACATGGTAAAGTCATATTCACTGTTGTAATAAGTGGTTGGATAAGACACGTTGCCTTTGGGCTCTGGAAAGTAACTGAATGCTATTGCTCCAGCCCAGCTATATCCGTATTAGATTTGAGCAATATCAAGCATGATACTACTTACACATGGCAAGGAGTCCAGACAACCTCTGGATAATAGCCTCCATAGTTTGTGGTATTACAGCTAATGGAATAAAGTCAGTATTTCCAAATCGAAGAGCAGGGCTAGGAATTATAGGGAATTTCCAAATGCTTTGAAATTCATAGCATTAACCTCCTACTCCGCAATTGCCGAAGAGAGGAAAGACCTGATCACTCACGTATTAAGAGGAATAGACTGTGTTCCCCAGGTTGTAATAGCAGTCGAACCCCATATTGGCGGTGAAGTTATCGTAGACTGATCTACAGATGTCGTACTAGGAGAAGAGGAAAGACTTGAAGATGTAGTTGATGTTGACGTTGTATTTAGGTACTGCCGAGGCCCAAGCTCTAAAAGGAGTCAGTAAAGCAATTGTAGTAGGAAGTCCCGACTTACTTGACGCTTTAGACACACTTGAGAATGCTAGCAATTGCCCAAAGTACAGCGCATACTTTGAGAACATCATTGACAACAATGTAATTCCAAAAACTCAAAGGGAAAGAAAGAGAATGGGGGTGGAGTCCATTGAGTGATATAACCGACACTCGACATCAAGAGACTAAAATAAATGCTTAACAATAATGAAGATGGTAATGCGAGATGAAGGGATATGGTTGAGCTGCAGGTACAAGCAGGGAGGGGAGCATTGGCGTGCTGTGCCTTTGAAGGATGACCCGCAATCCATGATCATACCTCGTGGAAAGCCCTTGAGAAGGCCCACTTCCATGCTATAAGAAGTAAGCTTATGGGGATAGGGTAGGATAGGGTAGGATAGGGTGTCATTTGGCCCGTAACCTATCAAGATGATGTGTAAACGGGGAATGGGGGAAATGATGCGACAGATAAAGGTGCACGGTTGATTATGAGCGCATAAGATACCGTTGAAACGAGATGAAGCAGATTAATGAATTTCCTTTGCAATAAGCGCTGACAGGGTGTAATAGCTGCCGTTTTTCGAAGAAGCAAGCAGCTCTTATGAGCCTACTTGTGATTAGATACGGCTGTTTAACGCGCTAAATCCCTTGGTCGCCTATAAATCCAACCAACCACTTCAATCGATTTGCCGCAAATCTCACCCCCATCATCGACAAGTCTCCAAAGGAATCGCTCATATTAATGATGACTATGAGCAATGAAGCTCCCCCAAGGCTCGTCTAAGCTCCCTCAAGGCGCTATACCTTTATGCCTAGGTGGCTATGTGGTGAGTAAATGTGCCCCAGTGTTGCATATATCTTCCGCTGTTGTCTTCATAACATGTTTGTTTGTGGCGGCTATCATCCCACCCATCACTCTTCTCTTCCTCCACCCTCCAGTTTCATGTTTCTTAGTGAAGTTTCACAGAGAGGAATTTCTCCTGAAACTCAAAATAGGGAAGTGTTGAGTCTAATTGCCACTTCAACTACTCATGCTGGATGAAGGTGGGATGAGAAGCCGGCGTCCCCCCCTGCCTTTATTATACAGTAGTGTCTACGCGTTTTCTGCAAGCCACTAGAAGTTATAGATATTTTGCAGTTCTATTTATGCCCTTTCAATAGACTTAATTTCCTGTGCCGCGCCCCATTGCATTCCTCCCCACCTCTCGGACAAATCGTCGAAAGATCCGTTTATCGTCGTCGATAGCCTGGATTGGATTTCCTACTATTATCTTTCCATTTACGATTCAAGCTGTTGACAGCTTGTCTGTCGTTTTTGAATTCATGATCACTCAGTCGTGATGCGCATCCGGCTGCGAGATGTAATTCTCTTTACTTCGGCCTTGATAAGTGCGATTGTAACGGCTACACCTGTGATTGAACCTCGATTGACTTCCATTCCATCTCCTTTGGTTATTCCCCCAAGTCAATACTGGTCGGTTTCAAGCTCCGTGACATCACCGCATGCCCTTGCTAATACAAAACTTAGGGATGGTGATGACGGTCAATGGAGCTCACTTGCGCTCAGAGTAGGAACACCAGCACAAAATGTCAGAGTTCTTGTATCGACAAACTCTCCGGAGACATTGGTAGTTCTCCCAATTGGATGTGAAACAATAGCCATTTCTCCAGTGCCCAGCGATTGCGCCAATTCCCGAGGTGGATTATACAATAATGCGACTTCAAGTTCATGGCAGAACCAGGGATACTATGCTATAAATTCGGGATCTGTGGGGTTTCAGGCAAACTTGGGATATGTAGAGCAAGCGGATTTTGGATTGGAGACAGTTGGCTTGGGATATGTTGCGGACACAAATGGGCCTACCTTAGAGAACCAGACTGTCGGCGCAATTGCCGCCAAGTCTCCTTTTTATACGTAAGAATAGCTTCCCTTATATGGAACGAAACTGACCTAATAGTGGGATATTTGGACTTGGAACTCAACCATTGAATTACTCGACTATTGGAAACTATTCATCATCATCATATTTCACCTCTTTGTGGCAACAAAAGCTTGTTCCTGGGTTAAGTTGGAGCTATACAGCTGGGGCACAATATCGGCTTAAAGTCGGACAATTTGCTCAACTAGTATTTGGAGGTTATGATTCCTCTAGATTCACACCAAATACTGCCTCTTTTACCTTGGCATCAGATATCGATCGAGATATTGTTGTCGGGATCCAATCAATTACATTCAGCGGGACGACACAAGCAAGTCTACTTTCTGATCCGATTTTTGCTTTTATTGAATCAACGGATCCGAATTTATGGCTACCAGCAGCTGCCTGTCAAGCCTTTGAGAAAGCATTTGGGTTGACTATTGATAATTCTACTGGGCTTTATTTGATGAATTCAACACAATACTCTCAATTAATAGCCATAAATCCTCAGGTCACCTTTACTTTGGCGAATAGTTTGACTGGGGGTACTCCTGCTACTATAATATTACCTTTCGCTGCATTTGCTCTATCGGCAAAATATCCTTTCACTGCGAGTGATACATACTACTTTCCTCTCAAGCAAGCGGCGAATGCTTCCCAATATACGTTGGGGAGGACTTTTCTTCAAGAAGCGTAAGCAAACTCACCCTTTTATTTTCCTTACTAACGTGATTTTAGATATTTGACTGTTGACTATGAACGTGGTAATTTCTCCATTAGTCAATGTACGTTCAATGACGGAGCAGCTGCTCAAATCCAAACCATTCTCTCACCTACCTACGCCAACGACACAGCTTCAACAACCCCAACCCCTAAAGCATCCACATCCACCAAAGGAATAGGAACAGGAGCCATAATTGGCATCGTATGCGTGGCACTTATTCTCCTCGCCGCTGGGGGAGCCTTAGCATTCTACCTCCGCCGCCGCCGCTGCCGAAAAAACCAAGCCCCCAGTTCCTCCATCCACCTTCCACTCACCCCAATCCTTCGAAATGACCACTTTGCCAAAAAATCCTCTTCAACAATCAACTCGCCCTCCCTCGCCTCCATCCCCTCTGATATTAAACTACAATCCGGTCATCTGACACCAAATCCCGCTGACGTCGTCGAAGCCCCCAACCACAAACACGAACCACGTTCATCCACCGAACTCAAAAACCTACCCGAAGCAGACAATAATCACGACCTCCGCACCTCCAGCGAATTGAAATCCCTCCCAGAAATATTCACCGCGTCCCAAGAACAGGATGTGATGAATTTGATCACTGCTTCACGCCAAAACTCACAACTTCGGGCAGCGACAACCGCTGAAATCGAAGGCAGTTCGCCTACTAGCATTTCAGAAGTACCGGGATCCGTTCCTTCGCTTTTATACGAACTACCTGGTAGTTCACCATCAGCATGGGAATTAGATTCCATTAGCTCGCCGACGAATTTCTACCGATCATCATCCCTCGTCTCATCAAGAAATTCTCCCTCTCCCTCCTCACCATTAAATGTCTACCGTACAGCATCACTCTCAACCTCCGCCTCACCAGTTTCAACTTCCGCCTCTCCTATGACCTTTTATCGTGGTGCTTCTGTCTCTACAGCCGGGGACACGTCGAGAAATCGATCATCGAATAATAATAGTCCGATTTCGCCCTTAAGGGATACGCTTTCGTCGACGGGACTGGTGGCTGTGGAGAGGAACTTAATGGGGGCCATTCAGGAGAGTCCTGTAGTTAATGAGTATCGTATGCCGAGGATAAGGGGGGGGGATGGGGGAAGTGCGCCGGTGGATGAGTATACTTCTCCACAGACTTTTTTTCCTCCTACTACTACTTCGCCTTCTTCGACTCCTAGTTCGAGAAATCTAATGGCAGGGAATAATGCAAGGATAGCAAGCAGTAATGAGAGAATGCTTCCTTCAGAGATGGGTTCTGGATTGAGTCCGAGAGTTTTAACGGAACGAACCCCTGATGTTGCAACATTGTCATCAGTAAGAGGTTCTCATAATGCGCAAGAATTGTTAAGTCCCTTGTCTGCGAGGGGGGAAGGATCGAGATTCAGGGATTCAGCTGTAACTTTAGTAGCTCCCGAGAGTCCAGTTCTAGTGAGGAGGAAACCGGTAGGAGAGGGAAGTAGAGTGGCTGAGGAGAGGGAGGAAGAGGAAATGGAAGAGGATGAAGGGAAGAAAAATCCACATCATTCGTGGCTATGAGGGGGGTAAAAATAGTAATGTGAAATTGATGAGAGGATAAATTTATTTTGTACAGTACGAGACAGATATTGGGAGGTAAACCTTGGGAAATGGGGCGCTGGCATGGGAGGAGTTATAACTATAATTTCTTTTCTTGTAGATTTGGTTGACGACAAATAAATCGAGTGTATTGAATATCAATTGAAAAAATATTGATTTTTACGTTCATCATATAAGGCTTTGTTTAGAAAATAGTATGTTTGTTTGCGGTTCCTCTCACAACTTTCTAAAACAGCCATAAAGGAAAGTCAGCTAGGATAAATACAACCAATTAAATAATGTCCTAGGAAAGCTATCTAATAACTAAGCACTAGTTTCCACAACATCATAGTCCTCCTGCTCATCAACCTACTCATCATTTTTCTCTCCCGACAGCGCACGCAACCAAGCCAGCGGCCTCAACCACTCAAACCGGAATTTCCCCGGCATAGTCCTAGACCTCTTCCCCCCTTCCTTTTCTTCTTCTGCCGCTTGCCCAGTGGGTGGGGGAAGTTGCGGAATTATCCCATTTCCCGCATTCATCCCACCCATCTCAACATCTCCATCCTCACCACTCGCTGGCTGCGCACTCATCTCCATACCATCATCTATCCCTACCACGCCCTCCAACACTCCCAGCACCCCCAGCACGCACCTCAGCAACGTTTTCGGCCTCGGTCTTACCCTTGGATCAACAGCTAAACACCACCAAAGCAGCTTCCTCACTTCCTCATTATAAGCAGACCTAACCCACTCCTGACTCACCAATTGCTCTCCATAAGTTTCGAAGACGGCGCCTGAATTGACTTCCGGGATGGATATAGAATGGGTTTCGCTGTAGAACGTTTGCCCTCGCATTAGCAGTTGGTAGAGGGTTTTGGCCAACGCCTAGATGTTGATTGGTGTGCCGAGGGGTAGGGGGGGAAAGAGGGGTGGGTTTGTTCCTAGGGTTTTTTGTTTGGGTTAGGAGATGTGGGTGAGAGAGGGGAGGGAAAGGAGGGGGAGACTTACGGGAGGTTGATAACCGGAGGTGCCTACATCTTTATGACGAACTATGTATTCTACTGTTTGAATGGGAGGAATTTCTTCTGCTAGACCTAGATCGGCGATTGTGAAAATGGGGACTTTAATGTGTTCGTTATCGTAAGATCCTATGACAACTGTAGATAGGTTAGTTAGACCGACTAGGAATAAGGAGGTAGAAGACAAACTATTCTGAGGTTTAATATCGAAATGAGCGATTTCTCTATCGAAGTTATTTCTAGCATCAATACCTTCTGATTCATTGCCATAAGCTAGCATGCATAATCCTCTTGCGAGACATTCCCATATTTTCCAGATGATTATCTCGGGGCACTACTTCCATCGTGAATACGACCCGGTCCAGGGAATAGGTAGCCCGCACTTGCAAGCTCTTCTCAATGGGAATCTATTTGATTGAACATGAGCAATGAAGGGCTCCTTGAGTTGGCTGGCCTATATAATAAGGAGAAAGATGTAGAATATCGTTGGTTCATTGCAAGACTTTTTTCTGCACACAAGGTGGCTTCACTTTGCCGTAGGCACAAGAACTCTCCCTTCATTTATTCCCATCAAAAGCTTGAAAAGTAAGACGTCAAGAAAAGCTACACATGAAAGACAATGCATACATGATTGAATGATACTGATTCCTTCATAGGCTAGCAATCGTCGGGACTCTAGGAGAGCAAGTAAGACAGAACTTGTAGCGTCTAGACGTCGTTCCCATACTATCCGCATCATCAAGAATCCTTCAGAGCTGGTGAATGACTCTCCTACACATTGTCTTCCTGACACACATTATTTCAGGAGAGTCCCCGAGAGGAGCTGAGTGCTTTGGAAATCGATACCGTTGGTGAGGGAGGAACGAGCCTGAATGAGACCTAGTTGGCAAGCGCTAATCGTCAATGTATCTACCAAGGAGGATATCTCACATCAACCTTTTTATACTATTCTCGATATTTTGACTTTTCCATCGATTGTCGATTGTTGTCAAATCTCTACTCGTCATTTTCATTCTTGGTTGCTATGGTGAGTAAGTCTTTCAATATGCGCCTTTCTTCTACATCAACAATCAACACAACACAACTCAATCACCACCGAGGAAGCATTCAAAATGGATGGCAAAACTCCAGCAAAAAAGGAGCCCTTCTCTAATGGCGCTCACCAGCTCTTTCGAGCTGCGCAGCCCTCAACATCTGCAGGTAATCCTGTTACGCCAAAATTTGGAGCTTCAGGTTTCGACAAGCTTCCTGGAGCACTCCGATCTCAGCCTCTATCTGGAAACCCGAATCCTTCTACGCCGTCTCGTCCTTTCTCGATTTTCGAAGCAAATACTGTCGCCCCTCAGCAGCGTGCGATTTTTGGAGCTCCTCAAACCCAACCGCCTGCGAGAGAGCCTCAAAAGCTAGAGTTCTTGCTCAAACCAGGACAGCTTGGGTCTCAACAGCCTGGAGCTTTCGGAGCGCCATCACCTCCAAAGAACATCGCATTTAGAACACCAAAGCAAGAGACCCAGAAACCGTTGGCCATTGTAGCACCTCCCGCACATAAGTTTACATTCGGTGCGCCGTTTCCAGATTCCAAGACGATAAAGAGCTCTCAACAGACTCAAACACCGACCTTCAAAGGAATAAAGCCCGTCAAATTTGGACCTGAAGCTTGGCTCAAAGAAAGTACAGACATTACGAAATCTCAGAATGTATTTGGCTCTCTAGAAAAAGGTACTATGTCTTTCTTTTATCGGCCATGCCTCCAGCAGGACTCTAATTCGGCGACCAAATGGGATTCCTTTCAGAGTATTTGTTTTCAACCCCATTTCCGGGAGTTCTCGCATGAAGAGTTGCGACTGGTGGATTATAAATCACTCAAACCACAACCGACATTCAAAACCAACACTCGAGGTGCTTGGAAATCCCTTCAATTTTCCAAAAGAGACTCAAGCGACTCCAGCGAAGATTCGTCACCGGAAAAAGCACTCATTAGGGAGGAACACCAAAAGACAGCAACCGTGTCACAATTTGATCCTGATGCGGCCAAGATGGAGGAATCTCGTAGACAAGCCGTTCATATGGGACTCTTGGATCACGGCACTGAGCTACAAACACAACATGATGTTAAGGGAACACCAGTATTCACGATGCCAGTCCTTCAACATTCAAAAGACTGCTTCAGCCAATACGGATTTATTGCTGGCATATCTGATATTTTGGAAAACGGCACTGCTAGGTATCCGCAATCTGATCCGAGGGTATTCTTCAATATCGCAGCTCCGTCGAGCACTTTCATATGTGGATCACAAGGCTCTGGGAAGAGTCATACTCTTGCTTGTCTGTTGGAAAATTGCCTCATGAAGTCAGATATCAGCGTTTTAAAAGATCCTCTGTCTGCCTTAATCTTTCACTACGACTCGTTTACGTCAGATCTCAGTGGCTCTCCTTGTGAAGCTGCATTTCTGGCATCGAATCCGAATATCAAAGTACGAATTCTGTGTTCTCCAGCGAATATCCGAAGTATTGAGGTAAATTCTCACTTCTTCCTGCTACTCACCTTTGTGCCTTGACTAATTCAACCAAAGCGTACGTATAGCTCTATGAACGTCAAAATCGAACCTCTACAAATCAGTCAGCACGACTTGAATACCAAACGCATGCAAGACCTTATGGCTGTTAACACGGATGACCGAATACCCCTCTATCTTCACACAATCAACCGAATCTTGCGCCAAATGCGGATGAAACAGCAAGAATCAAATCAGTCGTTCAACTACGCTCTTTTCAAGCAACAGATAGACCTTTGCGATTTGTCTCCAGCTCAGCTTGCACCACTCCGACAACGTTTGGATGCTCTAGAGAGTTTCATGCCGCAATCGCAGACAGTTGCTTCGCTTCAAATTAAAAAGTCCCAGAATAAAGATACTGGAGGAAATGACTGGTCCGTTCAACCTGGAAATCTCACAATTGTTGATCTCTCCTGCCCGTGTGTAACAGCCGAAGGAGCTTGTGCTCTTTTCAATGTCTGCCTTGGTCTTTTCTTGGAGCAGCAGACAAAAGTCGGTCGGATCATTGCTTTAGATGAAGCACACAAAGTATGTTGATCCCCTTTCTTATCAGTACGCTACTGACCTATGGCAGTTCATGAATTCATCCGCAGAAGCATCAACCCTCACCAACACGCTCTTATCTTCTATTCGCCTTCAACGCCATCTGGGGGCTCGCGTTATCATCAGCACACAGGAGCCAACCGTTTTGCCGGCCTTGTTGGACTTGTGTTCGGTTACAATTGTGCATCGATTTTCTTCTCCAGAGTGGTTGCGTTGCTTACGATCGCATCTGGCTGCTTTGGATTACGATGAGAATACTGGCACGAAGGAGAAGGATAAAGCAATAGATATCTTCAGCAGGATTGTGAAGTTGAGAGCGGGAGAAGCGTTATTATTCGCTCCAAGCGCGATGGTGGCTGTTGATGACAACCAGATCATCAAAAAACTAGGAACGGGGTTCATGAGTATAAGAGTACGCACTCGGGTGACCGATGATGGAGGTAGAAGCGTTTTGGCGGAAGGCGAATCTGGAATCTTTAAGTGAGGTTCTAGCTCATTTTGTTTTATGTACTATATGTTATTAGATTCCCACTGTATTTGTTATTATAGACGTCATCCGATGAAGTCATTTTGTGAGTGGGATTCTGCTGGACTCAAAACTACCGAAACAAAATGTAAGAGTCCCTTTCAAAATTCCCAGGCAAGTGCTCACATTTCTGTATGCAGTAAGTAAGTTATTATCCAACCCTCTTTAAGTGTTGCCATGAGAGCGATGGATGACTAAGCCTTACGGCGAGACAAACAGGGAGCCCTTTTATTTCGAGTCTCTTATCTGCCGGTAGCTTCAGAGCTGATTTGATTCACGTACGTTCTAGACCTCCAAATATCTAGTTGAACTGAATGTGTAGGTGCTTCTCATTGGTTTAGACGTCTCTTATCTATTGTCCTATCCCTAAGGAAAACTTGAATTCCTTGGCTTCTCGTTAAATAAGTACCAGTCGATATATCAATTTGACTTTAACTTAGTGAAATTCCCTTATATGAACTATCTATTTCCTCGTCCCTAAAACTGCAGTTCTTTCGAACAACACATTTTCCATATTTCTAAGGTTCTACCTCCTCGCTTCAACTTCTAACTCAACGTTCAAGGCTGAATTAGTTTCTCTTACGATGGTTCATAATAATTGGCCTGGAGTGGCCTCTTACTTTAACAAGAGAAATAGCGAAGGCTCTTCTGTCAACTCCGAAAAGAAAAGCTCTCAAGTACGGGCAAATACGGATATTTCAGAAGGAGAAATCCTTCCCGCCGCCAGCAATGGCACTTCAGGAATATCACATATTCCTGTCTTACCAAAGCGCGAAGGCGATGTCGAGCAAGGCCAGCAAATCGATTTTAAATCAATGAATTGGTGGCATTGTGGTATGATAATGATCGCTGAAACTATCTCTCTCGGTATCCTCTCTCTCCCAGAAGTTCTTAACACCGTGGGCCTCATTCCCGGCGTCATTCTCATTCTCGGCTTGGGAGCTTTCGCCACTTATTCGGGATTCTCCATCTATCAGTTCAAATTGAAACATCCGCATGTTCACGATATGGCTGATGCTTTTGAGATCCTGTTCACTCCTTTAGGATGGCCGAGACTTGGAAGAGAGCTTGGTGGTGCAGGACAAACACTCTTCTTAGTCTTTTGTATGGCGAGCCATATTTTGACTTGGGTCATTTGCTTCAATACTCTTACTAACCGTTCTGTTTGCAATATCATTTGGGGGGTTATTGCTCTGTTTGTATTTTTCATTTGTGATATCCCGAGGACATTGAAGAAGATGAGTTATATGTCTGTGATTTGTGAGTTTCCAATTTTTCAAATGAGTTGTGTGGGACTGATGATATCATAGCTTTCGCAAGTATTCTTACGGCTGTTATGATCACTATGGCTGCTGTTAGCCTTCAACATAACGGAACTGGTGTGAATACTTATGAATTGTGGCCTCCTGGACCCGTCAAATTCCACAAAGCCTTCCTCTCCGTTGCTAACATCGTCTTTGCTTATGGTTTGTTCCTCTCCTCTCCCTCTCTTTCTCACAAAGCTAACACCTCTCAGCTGGTCACGTAGCCTTCTTCAACTTCATCTCGGAACTCAAAGACCCCAAAGAATTCCCCAAATCTCTCATTCTCCTCCAAGTCTGCGATATCTCTTTATACGTCATCACCGCCGTAGTCGTATACTACTATGCCGGCAAAACGGTGAAATCCCCCGCCTTATCTTCAACTTCCCAACTCGTCTCTAAAATCACCTACGGTCTCGCCATCCCCACTATCGTCATCGCCGGCGTCATCTACGGTCACGTCTCTTCAAAATACATCTTCAACCGCATCTTTTCCGAAACCTCGCCCCATCGTAACCAACGTACCAAAACTGCCACTGTCTCCTGGCTCACTCTCACATTCTCCCTCTGGACCATCGCTTTCATCATCGCTGAATCCATTCCTGATTTCTCTGATTTACTGGGCTTGGTTTCGTCGTTATTCGCGAGTTGGTTTACGTATGGAACTTCAGGCATTTTCTGGCTGTTTGATAATTGGGGCGGCATTATGGGGAGTAAGAGGAAGATGGCGATTGCGGCTGTTAATTGGACGTTGGTCTTACTTGGGGCCATTATTTGTGGCGTAGGTATTTGGGCAAGTGGAGTTTCGATTCATGATGCGTATAAGATACCCGGGATAGAGAAGCCGTGGACTTGCGGCGGGAAAGGAGTTATTGGGGGAAGAAATTGAGTGGTGAAGACCTGAGGTGGGGTTTGTGCTGTCAATTCTTTCCGCTACGGGCGACATAGGGTGTCTGGAGTTAGGAGTAAGCCTTAGATTTCAATATAGTCCACTAAGGATGGCTACTGACATATTATTAGAGGTTCATTTTGATCACATTCAAAACTATATTTGGCGAAGAGATATCCTGATATGCCTATGGATTATTAGAGTTTTTCACAATGGACTCAGCATTGCGAGGCACTTGAGGCGTTTGGGAGAATTAGATTGGTGATTTTATTTCGATTTTCTATTGTTATTGTCATCTTATTCTCCCTTAACTTCTCTCCCTGTGTTTTTGTTGTTTCTAAGTAAACGAAAAAAAGGACCTCGATATGTGACTCCCAAAAGGACTCCCTTGTTTAACGCCCCCATCATAAAATAATATAATCCACATACTGGAAGTCGGCGTTCTATCGTTCTAGCTACGAAATGAATGTGTCCTGAGTGTTCCGTTCCTGTTGAATTATCTTCAGGCAAACTCAAGTCAAATAGAAATAAAAATGGGGTTGGAGTTTAGGGGCTTCTCGGGTAATAAGAGGGGTGCGCTCGCTAGACTTTTAGTAGCTCAGTCTCAGGGACAATTTTATTTCCAACTCTTCATTCTTTCCTCTCCGAGTTGCAAAGTCGATGCGTTTCCTGAGGAGCAATTCCTAATATTCCATGAAGTCCGTACGGCACTCAGTCATGCCGATCTTATCCAGCGATAAAAGCAAGCTAGTGCACGCTATGAGGAGCGCTACTTCGGTACGTCGTCATAAGCCCAGAGAGATCTAAACTCCTGTCCCAGTCCTAATTGTTAATTTCGCAGAGCGCATCAGATACGAGAAGAAGAAGCAGAAGCATGCATCTACACCTCCCATGGTCTCTATCCTATCCGGAGGAATTACAGGAGGAGTAGAAGCGGTATATATCGAGAGGAGGGCATTTGGGTATTGCATAAGAGTTGTGGGATTTCTATAATTGGGAGAAATGGAAAGATGCTGCTCAATTAACATCTTTCGATACAATGAAGAATCTAGAGATGGGAACGCTTACTCCTCTACGGAATATGCTTGCTGGGATGACTGCTGGGATAGTAATTGAGCAAGGTAGGCCGGCCCTGTTCCGTTTGCAAGTGTCTTTGTGGTTACACCTACCGACCGCTTTCATCGACGACTCGAAAATACCAACTCACAATTCACACAATTCGACTTAATATCCAAGAAGACGGATTCAAAGGTCTACACCGACGGTTCGTAGAGGCCACTTTAAAGCAAACATCTGCTACTGGTTTTCGAATGGGGAGCTACAACACTAAAGATGTCGAAGAATTGAGAAAGCATAATACAGCTACAAATTTTGCGAATGACGCAGCGGCAGGAATTATAACAATATTGTGCACGCAGCCATTTAACACAATTAAGACGAGATCTCGGCAGGCGCTAAATCGATGGTGAAAGCTATAGCTGGTACTACAAAGGTCGATGGGATTCGCGGATTTTGGAGGGGGACTGCTCTGCGATTGAGTAGGACTGTTTTCTTAGAAACTCAATCACTTATACTTCACCTGACAACCTAAAGGAGTGTTCTATCATTTATGGTTTCTCTGTCACACCTAATCCCGCCAATCTTTTGCACAGGAGTTTAATTCGATACATGCGCCGCAACCCTTTATCCAAGCATGATATAAACGGTTGGATAGCAGATTCTACTAGTTCTGACCTCATCGATCACGATGCAGTCACCAGATTGTCAGTGTCACGATAAGCTGAAAGACGGATGACTATATCAAAGCAAATTTTTTTTGCGCTTCAGGCCGTCCTCGAAATCTCATCACACATTCGACTCCCAAACTGGAGATCGTCTCCGAAATGTTTGATTCTACTACTACTCTGATACTCGGCCTGGCTGTCATCGTGGTATATTCGTACGTACGACGCAATCACCACTTTTCTGTGCACTAACTTCTCAGCTTGGGCTTCGGTAACCCTACGAAGCGACGTGACGCAAACCCGATGTTTGCTGTGCTCCGTACTGGTGATGATCTTATCGCCCGTCAGAATCTTCACTTCAAGGTCGGAGAAGAGAAACCATCTTGAGCGATTCATCGACTCGTATCACAATATACCACAACGATGGAATGCGTGCTGTGTCTTTGCTATGATGAAATGGTTGATGGATGATTTCTACGTAAGCGGTTTTGGACACTTTCGTCGAGTTCTTGGTTTCCTATATATTGGGGAGTGGGGGATGATTTGGGACCATTGAGAACCGAAGTCTACGAATATCTGCCATGCGCAGTAATATTCGAACTCTTCCTAGCCATCTACAGATCTTACGTCTCGATGGTTTCGCTACAGGCTCGTGCAATTTCGAATGGAGAAGGCAAACTCCAAATCAGAACACATAAACGGAATGTGGACATTCGCTCGCATGGAATCAATCTCTTCGTTCTCCTGCGCTGCTTCCTCAACTCTTCCTCCTCTCCTCCACACCGATTTCCCAATATCGAGACATCTAGCCTACTTTCTAGGCTTTAAGGGCAGGGTTTTAACTCGTGTGGAGAGTTTGAATATTCCAGCTTCACTCTAGACTATTATTCAATATGGTGCTACTACTAGTGGGCCATTCGATGAATATAATGGGATCGGAAGCCGTACAAAACATGACGAGGGAGGATTGGAGTTAATAAGCAAGAAAGGAATTGGAGGAATCAGACGATGAAGTAGTGCTTGGATGGAAGCGAGGGTTTTGAGGTGAAAGTGGAAAGGGAGAACTAAATAATGTTCTTTCTCAATCAATTACCTCTAGGCACTCATATAGTTTTTAATATAGCTGTCTGAGGCAGTTTTCCGAATGCCTTAAGTAAGAATGGGATGACACCGACGAAGGAGACGGTTGATGGGAGCGGGTGAGGAAATCGCTTAAGGGTGAGGTTTTCCAAAGTTGCCCTAGAGGTCTAAATAGGAGATGAGATAGAACAAAGAACTCTTGGATAGCCCCGCCTTTGTCCAAAATATTCCTTCAAATAAGGAAGCTAGAACTATATATATCCCTTTAGTAACATCTCACAGCGAAAGAAGAAGCCTAGTAACCCTATCAATGTCAGTTTTAGCATAGAGAAGGCTGAGGATACCTCCTTTTCACTCGCTTAATTCGCAGAGAGCTCAACTGTAGCCTGATGTTCTTCCACCTACTAACAAGGCCGTGCTCTTCTAAGAAGGCTATTTAAATCTCTAGAGATCCTTTCAATACAACTTTCATCAATCCAGATACCTTCTGAAGCCTCGATAACTCAAACACCTCCATCAAAAATGTACCGACCGGGATTTACATCCTTATACATCAACAACGGCTTCTCAAGCAGTTTATCAAGCAGAAACAGCGCCTCCCTTAATAACGTCCGCCGTCCAGCACCCTTCCCAAACTCCTCTCATCCTGAGCACGACCCTCCCCTTCAGCCAAAGGAATACCAAAAAATCAAAATCAGAAGCACCAATGGACCCGACGGCCACGAAGCAGTCCTCTCACTCAAAGGATGGGTTGATCCCCACACCCCATTCACCACCATGACGACATCACAAGTTTCCCTCCTCGGCCTAGAACCGCATCTCGATCCCTTAACCACGTCTCCAAACTCCTTCAAAGTTAAATCCACCACCTCCATCCGGTGTCGAGTTTCCGAGAGCATGCTTCTTGATTATGAAGCTAGGAGGCCTGTTCACCATATTAATATTATGATTCGAAGAGTCAGAATTGTGGAGGGTGATGATGAATATGGTTTGTGGATTGGTTCTCAGCCCCTAGGTGTGAGTCTGGATCCCTCTGTTTATTTGCCGGATCTCAGGGACGAACGCTTCTCTAACCAGAGGAAGATAGAAGTACCTCCGAGGAAGAGAATGTTGTTGTCGCTGATTTAGGAAGGAGATCTTTCGATATAGGGAATAGGATTTTGGATAGGAGTGATTAATGTAATTATGCGTCTTTGGCTGTAATGATGACTTTTGAGTGCATGAATCATTGTGTGGAAATGTGTGTCATAGCGAGTCCAAGGAAGAAGTATAAATACCTCCCTGTGTTAACTGTTGCCTCATCTCTCTTCTTCATTGCACTTCCTCTAATAAATCTACTTTATATCTTGAACTATGTCTCTCAATGCAACAGTGTTTATGAGCTTCTTGTAACTCTTCATAATTCTCCCCCACGCTTTTCAAAAATTAACACCTTCATCAGTTCTGATTTCTACGCTATCAATGCCTATGACGAGAAGTCAGAAGTCAGAGGTGTGTAACGTCGAAGTGGATAGAGGAGTCTTTCACATACATGCTAGTAGATTGCGCTGAGGCCATCTCCCTCCTGGTGACGCATGTAAGAGGAGCACACAACACCTCTCACCCCAAGCCCGTGGTCCGTGCTGATATTCAGGTCTAGATTCATCACAATAACATAGCCTTCTTATTTAACATCAAAAAGATCAAGTGTGGAGGTGATGGGCTTAAGATTGGTCTAAAGGGTTAGGATTTTCAATTTTTCATGTGTAAAAGGCCTCGGGATCTTATGAAATCGACTATAAGGACGGTACGGAGGTAACTTACTTAAGATTTTGTTACTGGGGGTGGATTGGCTTAATGGGAGAGAGGTTTGGTGGTGACTGGTTGTAGTGTAGTCGGCTAAAGGGCTTGTGTAGGATATGCAGACGACGGGGTAACAGGGTATTTTGTTTTTATTTTGTTTTTATTCTTGCAATACAGTGATTTCCAACCCTCACAAGATCACATCCCATAGATTTTGCAGTATTCCATGCATTATTGATCCTCCGTCTAGTCCGGATTCTAAGCCTACCTCGAAAGGATTTTTGTTGGATGCTTTGATTAAGTTCTTGATCTCCCAACTACTGAAAGCCTTCTTATTGGCAAGCAAATCGAAGTGACGATTATTTTCTAACCATAATACTCCTTTGCTTGATTATGAGCTATGAGCCACCTCAGGGAAGTAAACAAACTAAACAATGCAAGCGGGGTAAAGACATGAATCATATTGCGATATATACAATACGTGAATCATTTCATGAAATACATGTGAATCATTGATGTTATTTACGGCAGTGAGTCCAAGAGAAGAGTATAAATACCAATGTGCCCTCTCCACTTCCTCTCTTCAAAATTCTCAAATCCATTATCGAGCTCTATTCTTCAATACATCAACGTTTCATAAGCTCTAGCAAATAACAGCCCCCCGGCTCCCTCCACTCACTATGACAGACGGTCGTAAAGTCCCCACCGAGTCCGAAAGTTCCCAGAGCCGGAAAAACCCACCCGTTCGCCCTAGTGAACAACATACCAATTATCAAGAAAACAGAGGGGTGTCTGGAGAAATGTTGAACGTCGGGATGAAGAACCCAGAATTGGACACGAGCTGTGAGATGGAACCTGGCACGGTAACTCTCTCTAAAGGACAAAACACAAGCGGAAGCGCAGGAGGAGGAGGAGTAAGTGCGGGAGGAAGTAGCGCAGGAGGAGCGGAAGGTAGTAGAGATCTATCTCAATGGATAGTTGAAGGAGAGTTCACATGGTGATACGATAACTGAGTTTGAAGTTGCAAGGAAGCTGTGAGTCTCTGAGAAAGAAGTTGGCGTCATACACTATCATTATGCAATGCAATCATTCTTAGCATTGATATAATAATCTCATCATGTGCTATGCTGTGAATTTAAAAATGGCAGAGGCTCAGGGTCAGCATGCTCTAGTCAAAATAATTCTGAGAAAACCCTACTGAAAAGCCAGCACCAGTAGCTGAACATGACTGATATTCCTGTACTTCTGACTCTTCCATTTGAACGGACGCCCCATCCTACTCAAAGTTTCGACCAGTATTCCATCGAACTCTTTCCATTCCTACCTCTTATCCCTATCATGCTTGACCACACAGCCTTCAATCATTCCAAAGCCAAGCGGTAGGCCCATCTGGGATCCCCTAACGAAATAGTCACGGTACAGAGATGACTATGGTTTCTGTAATATGCTCAATGTTCTTCTTTATTCTACCTAAGGTGAGGACAGCTATTTACATGACATGGTTTGGTGGCGTTTCTTAGCGTTACACGAAAGCGAGCCAATCATGTCCCTTCCGAGGTTGTACCGCTTTACTTCACCTCGTATGTCCCGACAGATTTCTTAGCTATAAAGTTATAACAATGTTAGAGCTAAAAGAAGCTAGTTGCGAAGAGAGGCCCTCCTGCTGCCTGCTGCATAGTCTATGCAAGCGTGAGAAGCCCTCGAAGCTTACAAATCTACTAAAAGGAGGGAAGCGAAAATGGGGGGTCTAAGCAAGGCTGACGACTCAGGATCCAAACAGGCAGATGTGCAGGGATCGATCTTGAGTCAAGTCTGAAAGCCAAAATTAATGCGCCGCATTCTGTCAACATCATATCAATCTAAGGGCTGTGATTATTCAAACGCCTCAGTGCTCTGGTCCCATATCCGAATCCAACATGTCGACATCTCCGGAAAAGGATTCGTCTGATCAATCAACCTCTCCAGCTGAAGCATCAGCCTCGAGCTCTGGGCAGCAATCCACCACCAACGCGGCAGAAACTGGGAAGCCTACGACAGAAAAGACGATCTCTTGTGTGTCTTGTCGAAGAAGGAAGCTCAAATGCGACAGGAGGAAGCCGTCTTGCAGTACGTGCGAGAGATTAAGACACACATGCGAGTACCCGGAAAGACGAAGGAACATTGGCACGAAGCGTCGCAATATGAAAGAGCTAGAAGCAAGGCTAGGTGAGTGCAATCCATCACTTAGCGGACTCAGGGCTTACCACAATTCAAACAGCTCAAGTAGAAACCCAACTCGTTTCCGAATCGAAAGCAAAAGCCAACGATGCACCACCTATTGTCCATCTGAATACTAGAGAATGGGATGCGCTCGGGGAGGATATGAATGTTGATTTTGATGGAAATGGAGTAATGGATCCTGTGTTTGAACTGCCTACACCAGGATTTGACCCCACAATACTGGGGGGATTTCCGTCGCAAGAGCTTATAGCTTTGGGGTTGACCGAACCTCTGCCGCCGGATGATAGTGAGTATAAATATTTTCTTGTACCCCAGATCTCATCACGAGATTACATAGCCGAATTTGAGTAGCTTAATTCTTTCTAAAGGAGAGGGCGTTCATCTGTCCTGAGGATTGCTTGATGTAATAAGCTATTACTGACTTCCCTATTCTTTTAGTTATCAATGAACTCCACCATATCTACTTCAGCAAAGTAGCAATCACTCAGTCGATGATTCACAAATGTCGATACTTTACCTCTATGAATCTCGCACCCAACTCTCGACCTCCAGCATGTCTACGCTATGCTATTTGGGCTATGGCAGCGTCAGTGTCCGAGAAATACCGGCATCTCGGAGATGCGCTTTACGAAAGAGCTCGACGATATGCAGAAGCCGCAGAAATGAAAGGCCATGGAGAGACTTTTGTCTCTGTTTCTATGGTACAAGCTTGGATTCTCATCGGAGGGTTTGAAGCAAAGAATGCTTATTTCACGCGTTCTTGGATGAGTTCTGGGAGAGCAGTACGATTGGCGTTTATGTTGGGCTTGCAACGGCTTGATGGTGGTACGAGTGAGATGAAAAGGATTATTCCTGCCCCTAAGGATTGGATTGAGCTTGAAGAGAGGAGACGGACTTTTTGGGGAGTATTTTCTTCGGATAGATGGGCTAGTTCGGGCACTGGGTGGCCGATGATGATTGATGAGAAGGATATTTTTACTAATTTACCTGCCAGTGAATCAGCGTTTGAGAATGGTATTGAAGAGACTGGGGTCGGCTTAGCGGTGGCATTGACTCCTGAAGGCGCTTCTCAAATCACATCCATGGGTGCTGTTTCTCTATCATCTTGCTTGTTCGGTCACAATTATCAACATCTCCATCGGACGACTGAAGACGATCAACCTGGTGATCTACTCAATGGAGCATTTTGGAAGAGGCATCGAAAGATGGATAATGTTTTATCGTCGACGTTTATGTTCTTACCGGACCATTTGAGGCTTCCTAGTAGTATGAGAGATATGAATATTGTATTCTTTCATATGAATATTCATACAAGCTCCATGTAAGTTCATAATCATCTCTAATTATTGATGCTAACCATATGTAGTTGTTTGCACCAAGCAGCTGTCATAACGGCCAGGAAACACGGCATAAATCCAAGTTTCATTAGACAGAGTCAAGCCCGTAGTCTAATGGCAGCTGATGAGGTTGTAAATATCATGCGGCTTGTAAGCCATATTGATGCATCTGACGTAAGTAAATTTAGATTTGATACCCCCTTGATTTGTTAGACATTCTAGCATTATGATCTAGAAATCCCAATCCTAACCCTGAAATAGATGAATCCATGGATCGGTTTCTGCCTCTACGTAGCAGCCGGAATCTTCCTAGCCGACGAAAGAAAAGAAAATCCATCACCCAACTCACGCAGCAACCTAGAATTCATTCTAACAGCCATGAAAGCCATCGGCAAAATACACACCATCACGCAACACTTCATCGCCCAAATAGAAATTGATCTTGAAGCCAGCGGTATCCGTGAAAGCTGGCTTCCCTGCCAAGTTAACATTCCTAAAACTTCAAATCGCACGGTTGAAAGGACAGATGAATCGTATTTGTTTGCTGGTGATAGTTGTGTAGTTGGGAGTGTGCTTAAGGAACCTCCAGAACATCCCATTGGATACCCTTGTGGTAGACCGTATCCTGGTGTTCTAGCAGGAGATAATTCCTCTGGGTCGAATTTTCCAGCTTTTTCCGCGCATGACGTTCAGGACGTTAGCAACAATATCAGCAACACGGATTCGGACTTCACATTTCAGAATGAGAGAACGCCATCCAGCGAATCGTCTGGTACGAATGTACAGTATCCTTTTCGATATGGTCTGAAACCGGGCCCTGTAGGCAGCAATACGGATTTAGATTTCACACTCCAGAATGAGAGGACTCCACCAAGCGAATCGTCTGGTACGAATGTACAGTATCCTTTTCGATATGGCCTCAAGCCAGGCCCTGTAGGTACATCTCAAACAAGAGGAGACCCACAAGATATTTCTGATTGGAATTTTGACCAGAACGATATAATTGCGTTTAATGAGGTGTTTAGCGCGCCGCAAGCTGGAGATGATTTTAATACTTTGTTGGAAAATGTTAACTGGGAAGCTCCTGGACAGCCTTCTGTGTCACAGTAGTCGATTGTACGAATGCAGAGTCGACTATCTAGAGAAAATCACTTTTTGGCATAATGATTACTGGGTTGGATATACGGATTACAGAGCGTCGGACACGCTGGATTGGCTGTAGCACTTTCTAATGTTACGATTTACGAAAATATGCCTGGGACGAGCGGGTTATTGGAACCTTATTTGGCTATCATTTCCAGCAATCGGCTCTGGAGGCGTCTGGGATATACAAATATTTATAAATACTCTGCTCATTCTAGATTCGAATAATCAAACGGCTCTCTTATCAGATTTTTTCCAATACAGCATCGCATCATTCGTGTTACGTCTTTGTACGCCAGACGAAAAGGGGTTCTCGCTTCTCCTTCGCTTCTGTCCCCTTACGAGTCAATCCTATGTAACCCTTCTAGGTCTAGGTCAACAATTGAAGTGTTACAGGCCAGCTCAAACTAAATTTGTTTTCATTTCCTCTAGTTAGCTTTTTTGCTGCACATTCGGTTAAAATAAAAAGAACTATAGAGTGAGTTACCCGAGTCCCAATCTTCCACTAGGAATTGATATGTTCTAGTACATCAAGCCATCTTTACAGACTCAAAGTATAGCTGCAAAGGAGTTGTAGATTTGTTAATGGAACAGATGACAAACTTAGGTATGCCCTGGCTAGTATACTAGCTGTCTTCGTCCGGTTGTACCAACACTAATCAGTAGTTGAATAACCACAGTTCGGAAAGGTAATCCGAAGGGACGTACTATAGTAGACGCCTAGCACGCCTTCTACTGTGGTATCGTGCCAGAGAGGTAGCTTTATAGTGATCGCCTAATTCACCCCTCATAAATCTTGAGTTTAAAATACCCTGCAATGACAAGACTAACAGTTTCTCACAAGCTTCTAGCCTTTGCAGTTCAATTCACTCAATATTCATCAACATAATATGTATTAAATCTCGGTATATAACCCAATCCTCTCAACTCCCAAAACATCATCTAAATAACATCAATATCCACGCCCCAATACGCTGAAAAGAGCATTGCAATATTTATTATAAGTGTGCAACTCTATTCCAACTTGTCTAAAATCATCACCAGATATCCTGCAAGGCCTTTGAAGACTTGTTAGCAAGATTTGTAAGCCGCATATAACTTCATCTTCACCTTCACCTTTATATTTAAAATCAAAGCACAATCTAACTTAAGTTTTTAAAGCCTCGCAATTCTACTCTAATACCACGAGAAGTCGATAGGATGTCCAAGATACCAGGCGGGCAAGCTATAAAGAAGGCGGCAGATGGCTGCTGCAGATATGTGGAGCCCGCCCGACGATTGGGCGTGGGATTTAGAGAGCATTCCGAAAGATAAGAACCTTGACGATTTTACTATTGGCCTTCTCGAATTGGCCAGAGAATTGGAATATGTTTTAAAAAAAGTTCTAAAAGCAAACTTTCTATTAGTTTATACCTCTAGCGGAACTACTTATTAAGATCAGAAAACTTGCGGTAGACTATTTCAAGGTCCAAATAGAAAACACATGCTACTTGATTAAACTTATTTTAGGAAGGGAAAAACTTATACCAAGCACTTTTATTGTAAATACTCTTAAAGGCTGCCTAGAATTTAAAGACTTTAAAAACATACTTTATACTTTAACTATAAAAGAAATCAATAATAATATAGAGAAAATTCTAAAGGCTTTGGCAAAAAAGCACAAAAATACAGACGAAAACGACAACGCATATTATAAGAAGTCTAAGAAGGAATTTATTGAAATCTCTGATAATGAAGAAGACTCAGAATCATCTGATGCTAGCTCGAATTCTTCTAGCAAATATGTCAAGTCTTCTGCCGGAAATTTTGTCTTTAATATTTCCGGAGTACAGCAGAGCACTTCTGATCAGAATAAGGAAATCATCGAAAATTTAAAGGCTCAGCTCAATATAGCGAAAATTAATAATGCCAGCTTGGAATACGAATTGAAAGTACAAAATAATAGTATTAGCAACCTTATTTTGGAACTAGTTTAAAGAACTACCAAGCATAAGACTAGAATAATTATATTTGCTTTAAAATAAGCAAAAGCTTTTGCCGATTTTATCAAAGAGAAATCTCCTTTAGCTAAAGTATTCTATCTTAAATTCTATAAGACTTATCTAGCTGCTAAACTAGAAAAACTTAAATAATTGTGTGAGAATTATTAGTAAATTAATAATATTACTAATAACCCTAATAGGAAACTTGCTTAGATTAAACATAGTATGCCCGCAAATATTTAGGATAAGCTAAATAAAAAGCAGAATATAATTTCCAAGAAGATTGAGGAAAGACACCAAGCACCTATCAAGAAAGAGAAAAAGGATCTCCAGAAGAGACTAGAGGAAAAAAACCGAAAGACTTAAAGTTAAAGAAATATTCAGAGCAGACATATAGTCAGTAGCAGACGAGAGAATTGGTAGAGGTTTTTAATGATCAATTAAGACAAAACTCATCTGAGAAGATAGAAGAGGATTTTTCAAGCTCCTCTTGAGCTCTTGTTAAACACATCTCATAAGGGGCGTTCTTTATGGTAGCCCACACCGTCATAGCGTGCCACTAGCTTGGTCAGATGACCCACACTCATATAAATTAGATTTGGCTCCTCAGTCCCTTTTCTCCTTTTCTTCTCGTTTCTCCTTAGCTTTAGATTCTAAGAATGAATGAGAAGGCCATTCGTCACAATTGAGGTTTATAAGCAGTTAGCCTTTTAAGTATTTCCAGAGTTTTTCTTTATAATACTAGAAGCATATAAAATATTTCATAAAAAGGGATTACTTTTTCTATATAAGTAAATAAATAGATATTAACGAAAATTTTCTTAAAAATCTCAAGAAAAATTGCCATAATTTAAAATCTTTATTATTAAGAAGTTATTATACATGAAGCGCAGTACTAGTGAGCGACTTGTAAAACTCTGTCTCCTCCTTTATCTCGACTAGTCTAAGAATACTATAGTATATTAGCAAATTATTCTTGTGAATCGATATAGATCATCTGCTAAAGCTACCCGACATCCTTTCGACACCTCTAATCATTCTTTAAATATACTCTCCTACTTATACGTCACCTCGGCTCTTAACATTATTAACGCCAACCGTCAAGTCACTCATACTCTTCCTAGCTTTCTTTAACGACCTTTCCTCTTCCATCCCTCCTTGAACATTTGCAGGGCTCTCGCGAAGTACTTTACCATTCTTGTACTTTTCTGCTTATAATACCTCAACTCTCTTTATTTCATAAATATTACTTAAATAATCCGTTAGTTCTATAGGCGTTATCTTTCCCTGATATAAGCAAGTCTGGGGAAAACAGGGACAGCTGTGAACTGGGTGCGAAGAGAGGCCGTCGAAATGCATGGCTATGTGCCGTAGATAAGTAGGAAGTTCATTGCCTTAGAGATCCGCTTAGATGGCGAAAGATCCTCCTTATGAAGACAGAATGGGCAGAAAGAGGAAATCATTCGGCGGCTATTATTAAACTATTTAATATATCCGTAATTTGCAACCAACTTCTATATCTTGTTCTAGTGTATTTCAAAATGCTTGTCTATATTAGTATTAAACTGGTCTTATTTTAGAAAATGCTTATATATACTATATTATATAACTAGTTCAATAGAAAGTAAACCGAGGCAATACTCTTAGTATATATGTCTAAGATAACTCCGCGTTAAAAGGAAGATCAATATGGTGGATAAATATACTTTTGAAACTATTCCCCTCTTTATACTAGGAGTAGTCGTTAAAATAGCACATCCCTCATAATAGCAATGCCATTCTCCAGGAGAAATGTTACCGACTTCGTGATCGAGTCTGTGGCCCTTTAATATATGATCGGAGATATATTAAATCTGCTGCGCACGAGTCTTAATATTGTTATATCTACAGAGCCTACATACAAGGCGTGTCTAGCGGCAAGAGGTAATTGTTAAATAAGGTATTAGCAGCTCTTTAAAGGACTATAGTTTAAGCCCGATAAGCAGTCTTAGGTGAGTGAGTATCTGATGAGAGATTAATACCAGAAAAGCAATAGATAAAAGTGCCGAGTATAGGCTCTTCCCCTGGAATATACTTCTCAGGATTATAAATAGCAGAGAAAATCTTTATTATAATCTATAAAAAAGCTATATTTATAAAACTATCTGAGCTTATTGCCTTTTAAATTCGTATAATAGTTATATTCTTTGGCCATATATTTTTATTATTGATTTGGTAGAGGTAAATAATATTAAATCCTTTGGAATACTAGAAGAGAAATATGGTATGGGAGTTAAGAGGTGTCTTTATGGTTTTACCTCTTATTATCAAGCTTGAATCGGAGGTTCTAATTCCAATTTTAGGAGACTGCGAGTCCTCGGCCATGATAGTTTCGTAGTCGCCCAACTCTTGTGCAGATTCTTCGTCCTGCAAGAAAGTCAAGCACATGAGGATCACAAGAACGAGCCGCAGCAGCAGTTGACCCGTATACCTTGCAGAGTGCTGCGCTTAGGTGCGAAGTCTCGAGACTATATTAGATGACTTTATAATCTTATTATACTTTCTTCTAACTTTGGGAACTAATAGTCTAAGAAAGCTACTATATTCTATCAAGTAATAGACTATATATTATAGTATATTTAATAATATATATATTATAAAAGAGCTCCTAAATATAAGCTAATAATATTGCAAAATAATAGTGGCTATATATTTCCGAGTTTATTTTGTGGCCTATAAAAGCCTTTTAATCTTTAATATATGCTCTTATATTAAGCATATTTGCGTATTTTCTCTAGAGGATATATATTATAATATTATGCTTAAAGCCTATAAGGCGGCTAAGATAAACTATACTTTTTTCAAGCTTTCTACTATAAAGTAATTATTTATAATATAAGCGAAAAACTAGAATCTTAATAAAAGTATCTAATTAAATAATTTCGCGACTATAAGCTTCTAGATTTAAATATTTAAGTTAGCAAATTAAGGGCTTTAATTTTAACCTTAATCGAAAACTTACCAGGATTAACTGCAAGAAGGCTTACTCAGATAGCACCAGGCCTAAAAACGCCATTAATAAAAGCTAATATTATAAGCAAATATTAGAAATTATATATATAGTGTTGGGATATTCTCAGTTTGCCTTCCTTCGCCTACTTACCGGATTGGGACTAGCTCATAACTTGTGACGAGCCTTCAGCAAAGGGTTCGGTTAAGCGGAGCCTTCGGAGATCATGCGTATGTGCTGCGAGTTATGTAGATAAACTTGCGATGCTTATAGGTTAAATTGGATTTATAAGCTTACTAACTATTGGTAAGGGGTAATTGGCATATAAGTAAGAGAGAGAAAAAAGAGATGAAAAGATTAGTAATTAATTTTATTATTATTTATAAAGTATTATTAAGAAGAATATTAATTAAAAGCCTTTATTAAAATATATATTATTTATTAGTTAAATATTTATTATATTATAGAATAAAAATAATATATTATTATAATAATTTCTAATATTTTAATTATTTCCTAACTTCTAAAGAAAATAATTTACTATAAATATCTAGTTAAATTATTATAATAATAAGTAGAATTATAAAAAATATATCTATTAATTTAATAGGTTTATCTATTATAAATTTTTTGATTTTTATAGATTTATTAGCTATTTTATAAGTAAAATATAATATAATATTATATTATATAGCTAAATTAGAAGAATAAAATAAAATAAGAATTATTAAAACCTCTATTAATAAACTAGTAATATTATCTGCTTTAAGCTTTTAATATATATTAAAAATAAGAAAGCTATTAATTTATAAAAGAAAAAATATTAAAGAAGTTTAAGATTTCTTTTATTAAGCTAAGTTTAAATAAAAAAAAAATAAAAATATAATCTAAAATATTAATATTATTTAGGCTGCGCACTGGGTCCTGGGTATCTATAGACCTATGGACCCAACCTGATCTATGGGTTGGGTTGGGTCTATGATCAGCTACCTATGGGTTGGGGCGGGTTGGGTTAATATTTTAAAAACCCACGAGTAGGTATTTATAGACTTATGGGTTTATGGGTTAAGTTTATAGGTTGGGTTTATGGGTTGGGTTTATAGGTTAGGTTTATGGGTTGGGTCTGTGGGTCGGGTTTATAGGTTAGATTAAATTAATAGAAATATTAATAGAAAATATAATAATTTAATATTTTAAGGCCTTTAATAAGAATTTATTTTTTTAAACTTAAAAAAATAATAAATATAAATTTTATAGAATTTAATATTAATATATAAAAAAATATAGAGATAATTTATATATTAATTTTAATATAATTAATAAAAAAGAAATAAAAAAAATTTTATAATTAATAATTTATTTAATTTAAAAAGATTTTTTTCTTAAATTATTATCTAAATTTTAATTTATATTTCTTTTCTTATTTAACTTTTTTTTATTTTTCTTTTTTCTTTTTCTTTAATATAATCGTGGCTATTTTTCTTTATTATTATTATTAATAATATTATTATAAAGCTTTAAGTATTTTATTTTAAAATTATTAATTTATTTTTAATATATAATAATTTAATATTTATAATATAGCTAAATATTAATATTTAATTAAAAGAGATTTTATTTTTTTAGGCCTTTTCTTTAATTTTAATATTTTTAAGTAATTTTAGCTTAAATTTTAATCTTTTAAATATAATTAAAAAGAAGAAATATATTATTTTTATTATTAATATATTAATTTTAATTTTATTTTTATATAGAATTATATATTATTAAGATTTTTAATTTTTATTTTTTAATTTTAATAATAATTTTCTT